>ML994773.1:0-85118 GCA_010093925.1 Zopfia rhizophila CBS 207.26
TATAAACTATATTTCTCTCTACTGGCTTTATAACTCTATCTTTAATACTTTATTACTATCTAATACTAGGAATAATTGTAACCTTATGTAGTTTATTATAAACTTAAGAAGCTTTTTTAATACTAGTATCTAGTATCTCACCCAAGCTGCTACTTTCTACCTGTTTATATAATTATTATTAAATAAAATCTTAACTTATACTAAAAATAGAGAGCTACCTTAACTATTATAATTAGTATAATAATTTTATCTTATTATTTATAACTAACTAGATTTTTTAGTTAGAGACTTTGCTAAGCTCCTTACTATACTTTATACTCTAATAAATAAAGCTATTAGCTTTTTTTATGCTAAGCTTTATTAGACTTTTACTATTAATTCTATACCTATAAAGACTACTACTAAACTTTTATATTTACTAACTACTTTTATAATTCTGTTTATATTCTTTATGGAGCCGCCTGTGCTATTTACTTTATATAGTTTAAAAATCTTTAGTAAATATTACCTACCCTTCATAACAGATCCTAGCTTTTTTGTGGATAATAAGTGGATAGGGTATACTAGCCTAAATCTAGAGTTAAAACTATATCTATATTTTAATAGAATTAGAGATAATAATTTAGATATAATATGTAATTATTTAAACTAGCTCCTGAATAGCTACTTCCCGTTTAGAGTTAAGTAAGTTATATAATTTCAGCTTATCTAGATATATAATAATAATTAGTACTAGTTAGAGTTAAACTACTTCTATAACTAGGTAGCTCTATATATACTAACTGTAATAGTAAATAAATATATAAGGTAACTAGTTATTACTTATTAGGCTTTATTTAAAATAAGTTAAGAATTAACAAACATAGTTATAACCCCTTTTAGGATTATATAGGCGGAAATTCCCTAACCTAAGTATTAGATATAGCTTTAAAAGTGTAATTAGTCGAATCCCAAAGAGCCACATACAGGCAAATAATAAGTTATATAATACAAGACTATATATATATATATATATAGATATATATATAGATGGATAATAAGAGGTAGCTATAAGTTTAAGTATATTAAAAATACTGCCTATAATATTACCATAATACTTTATTATTTAGAATAATTTTGCTAAGTATAATAGTCTCTTTCACTCTACGTGCTACTACTTATAATAATATAGCTAATTTATAATAGTTTTATTTAGAACTTTTTAATATTTATAATTATAGTTATGTGTGTTACTGTGTACATTCTAGTATAATTAAATACCACACTAATATACTATATTACTACTTAGTATATACATGCCTTAGCTAATAATATAGGGAAGAATATTACTTATTATATAAAGTTACTCCAGAGCCTACTAAGTATAGCGCTTTATTTAAAAGTAAAACTAGTAACTTTAGTTCTTATTACTATTACCATAACATATTAAACCTGTACGTGTATAGTTAGTATACTAGGAAATAAATTCTTATTAAATATTCTTATAGTATACATATATATTAGAGATAGTAATCTTAGTCTAATTAATACGTTTATCTAATTTATTAATATTAGTTTATGTTTCTTAAATATGTGTCTTAAGTAAAAGCTCTGCTTACAACTTAAAAAACCTATTAACTAGATTAATAAGCGTAATATTATTATCTTTATTACTAAGTACTATATTAGTTATATAGCTTAAGACTAGACCACTAAAACCTAGGCTAAACTATAGAGTAAGGAAAAGAAATATATAAAGCTTTATAATAAGAGTAAATTTAATTTAGTAGAGAGAAAACTAAGCAAGAGCAAGACAGAGAAAATTAATCTAGTATTAAAAAAGTAAAAGCATAAAAAGATATAATAAAAGTAAGTTTTTTTAAATAGTAGAGATAATTAAATTTTTATGCCTAATAAAGCTATAAAGCTAAACTAGAGACTATATTAATCTATTTAGTTTTTACTATACACTATAGAGACTTAAGTATGTATATAGTTAGTAAATATAACACTAAAAGATTACAGCCATGCTAAAGGATTACAGCGATACTAGAGAATTACGGTACTATTAGATAATATCTACTATAGTAGTATATAACATCTATTAGAAAACAGTATATAAGTTATAAATTAGTAGAGATAATAAGACACGAAATATTTATAGATATAATATAGAAAGAAACGTACCATCTGCCAGAACATGCCTTAAAATAAAGAATAAGTATATATTTTAAAGAAGAAGTCTATAACTCTACGCCTCTAATAAATTACTAAAGGCTATATTATCTAGAAAAGAATTATATAGTATATATACCAGAACTTTTCCCTACTATTAGAGATAGTAATATTATATACTTTATTTAACTATCTTATTTATTTTTTTTACTCTCTTTAAACTGTTTTTTTTATTTTTTGTTAACTGCCTGTTACCGTATCACAATGCGTCTCAGTAATAGTATTATTATATACTCTTTATTATCCTTATTTACTTTTATAGGATGTTATAGGTCTAATCTAAGTAATATAAATAAGTAACTAGGTTATAATAACTTAGATCGGGCTATAGATAGATTTTAAGATATCTTTACTAAAAAACAAACACGTAGTGCCTACGTCTTAGATATTACTAATAATAATAATTAATATTTCTCTATTAAACGCTTAATAAATAAGAATAGTCTTATTATAAAAAAAGATATTATTAAACGTCTGAGGCGCGAAATGGAGGCCTGTAAGTTCAGCAAGAAATATAATAAAAATAAATAAAAAGTTAAGTATATATGTTTTTACTTATCTTAGTATTAAAGTATACTAATATTTAATTTTATAGTGCTAATCCGAATTAGGGTATATACTAGAATAGTAATTATATTAATAAGTAAAACCCTAAAAGAATACCGCTTCCAACAAAATCACTAGCTATAAAAAAAGATAATAAGGTTAGTATCTCTTTTAGTATTTCTATTCCTATAAATACACAAAGAGCAGCTATGAAGAGGGATGATGGGGTTATTATTATCTTTAATATTTCTAATCCTATAAATACACAAAGAGCGGCTATAAAGAGAGATAATGGGGTTATTATTATTTTTAATATTCCTAATCCAGGTTTACATAAGTAGATAGGATTAGAAACTACTTTTATTTTAATATTAGTATTAATTTTATTAATAATAGCTTAGGTGGTTAATGGATTTTTCTAGCACTATCTTTATAGCTTAACGTGCTAAAAAAATATTTCTAAATTTAGTATACATCATTCTTACTACTTCTATTTATATAAATAAAAGGAATTTTAGAGCCATAGGATTTTCCAACCTATTTAAAGGTTTCTAGGAAAGTTTAATTAAATATTAGGTATATATTTTAAATTAAAGTTAGAAAATATAGCGTAGTATGATTTATAATAGAAGAGTATAAGAAAATATTTCTAATAAGCTTACTTACTAATAATTTCCTACTCTTTTTTTAGAATAGAAAACTTTTTCAGTAGCGTTTACTTAAACTACGCATATTTTAATAAAAATACATTAATATAGAAAGGTTTTTTTAGGAATGTGGTACTATATTTTTTCTAATAACACTATTAAAAGAAATATAGTATAATATAATCTAATCCTTTTTAGCAACGTTTTAGGCTACGTATGTTTAAATAATAATAATATAACTAGCTATATCTAGCCACTTAGCTATATATAGATAGCTTTAATTTAGTTCTTTCTAAGCATAAAACCTATATATATAGCTTATTTCTATAGTTTTTTATAAAAATAATATATACTTACTCTAACCTAATCTACACATAATTCTCTAATTTATATCTTGATTAGAATATTAGCTTGATTTCTATATCCCTACTAGACGTGCTGAGAATTAGTTATAACTATAATTAAAATTAATATTACTACCACTCTTAGCATAATAGGCCTTATTAACTAAGCTATTATTATTATAGTTAAGATTATATCTTTTAGAGCCTTAATTATAGACACACCAGTATATAATAATGTTTTTAATTTTTTAATTTTTTTCTTTTAATTTATTTATTTTTTTTATGCTTTCTCTTATCTTATTATATACTAACTTTTATCTAAAGCTATTAATATACTATTCTCTATAAGAAGTTTTAAGAAGCTAGTATTACTAATACTAACTTTATTAGCTCTAATAAGGCACTAGACTATAGATTTCCATATAATAGTAAAAATAAAAGCTATACTAATTTTCTTATAACTAGTATTATTAGGGATAATTAGCTCTTGGGATGGCTTAATACCATAAGACCAGATATAATTATAATATATCTTAAGACTAATAATATTAGTTAAGGAAAGTTAACTTAAGATATTATTAGAATATACTTAACCCTTATAGATTAGATATATATAAGTAAGCTTAATATAAAAATTCTAGTAAGTTACCTTACCAGATATAAGCCAGATATTTATTATAAATATATAGTACTAATAATTTTAAAAGGTATCTTAACTTATTCTATTTACCTTAGACAGGAAGTTTTATTATACGGAGTAAGATATTATTAATCTTAATAAAGCTATTATATTTTAGGCTTCTACTAAATCTACTTAAGCTTTTCTAATTATAATTATAAATAATTTCTCTAAATTTAATATAATAACTAACACGACGGATGGTAAATATTCTAATAATAAAAGAAATTAAAAATTAGCTAATAAGTTCTACCCACCGCTATTAAAAGCCATCAAGTATATAAATTAAGAAAGTTAAATTAAAAATATTCTTTGAATATAAAATTAAAAATATTAATAATACTTTTTTAATTTGACTGTGATAATTGTGATGGTACTGCTTACTCTACTTACTATAGACTATATAATATTATAACTAGCTATGCTAGCTATAACCTAGCGTAGAGCTTAGAGTATAGCTAGCTTATACTTAAGCTATATACTATTCTATTTAAAGGTAAGCCCTCTTTAAATCTCTTCTCTTCTTATCTTAGTATAGTTAAAATAGAGCTAATTTATTCTATTAATCTGTATTAATACTATAACGCGTGAAGACTGAGCCTGTTATTATATTATACTAAGATTAATCTAACTTAGCTAGATAATAGCAATATAATATTAAGGTCAACCCATGTGATTAACTTAAGCATTTAATTTATTAATAACTATACCTAGAGAATTAATTACATGACTATGCTAAGTTATTAGTTTGTTAACTATATAATCTCTACCGGAAAGCCTTATAGCAGTAGGTAATTAAAACCCTAAGTAATAGCCTATATAAGCTTTATAATAATAGGTCTTAAGAGTGACTCAGCAGGTAACCAGAAGACCTATAATAATAAGCAACGTATTTATTAGGTTAAAAGAGAGCTATAAGAGCTTTAGTAAACTCCTCTCTCTTTTTTATTATCTTCTTTCTGCTAGAGAAACTGACCCCTGTGAGCACTACTAGCTTATTTTCTTCTTACTAGAGAAACTAACTTTTATAAGCACTACTAGCTTACTTTCTTTATACTAAAGAATTAGCTAATTGCTTTACCCTATTAAGAGCCAGAAGCTTTATATATATATAAAAATAAATAGATTAGAACCATAGGAAAGCTCTTAACGCTAGAGATAAAAGTTAATTCTAAGATAATAGCCACTAGTAATAACTACACGTTTATTTCTAAGTCGCTTAGGTGTACCGCTACGTACTATTCTAATAACATAATTAAAGAAAACTACATTATTAAGAAGCTCTATATCTAGGTATGATATAATAAGAAACTTTTTATGGCTACTACTAAAAGCACTACCTAAAGAACTAATATCTATAAGCCTTAGAAAATAGAGGTTACGCTTTCTACCCTAATGACCCTTAATTAAGTAATAATTACTAGTAAGTTAGAGTATAGCTATCTTAAAGTACTTATATATTATAACTATATTAATACGCTAGGAAAAGCGCTTAACATGTCTAAAACTAAGCTTAATAAGGCTAGAGATAAGCTTACTAAGCTTTATTAGCTATTAAATAACACGCTTAAGCGCGTAGCAGATTAAGAGAATAAGATTAAAATACTAAAGGTATAAACAAAAAAACTTACGTATAATATATACTTTTTTCTCTCTGTAAAGGCTAGCTTAGCGCTATTATTAATACTAATAAAGAAAATATACTTTATAGCTCTACTATAGACCCTTTAGAATTAGGCTAGCTATATAGCTATAGGACCTAACAATAGTTCTAATATAGAAGATCTTAGTAACTAAACTTCTTAAGTATTACTTTATATACTAGCTACTTTACTAGCTACGTCTACTATAAGCAGCTATTAAAGTAATAGCTACTTAGCCTAATTTCCTAATTCACTAATACTTAAGAACAGTAAGAACGTTACTTTTAATTAATAGAGAGATATCTTAGAGAATAAGGTACACGCTAACTAAAACTAGTTTACTAGAGCTAGTAAGTAAGCTACTTAAGAGAATATTATCTTTTATATACGTATACATACAGAGAGTCCTGCTAACTAGTATCTCTTAATACTAATATATATAGTAAAAGAGAGTGAGTAGCTAGTTAGCTACTAGTATATAATAAATCACCTAAAAAGAATATATAGTGACCTATATAAGAGACTTAATACTTACCATGATTTTTAAAAGCTTTACCTTAGAGATCCTGTTAACTTTATTATATTCTAAAGTAACTTTTTTTACCTAGCTTAAAAACACAGCCTGCCTATAGATTAATAGGTAGAAGAATTTTATAAGAAGCTTCTAAACGCTTTATGTATATAAATAGGCATTTATTAATAGTAGTACTATAACTAGTATAATAAGTATGTAGATCTGGTTTAAGACTTTACTAAAGAGCTAGCTCTCAGCGCCAGAAAAGCTACTAAGTAAATTAATAAAAAAACTAAAAGAATTTAGCTGCTACTAACTTAGTAGTCTCGCTTAAAGGCTAAGTGCCTAACTTATATAGTAACTACTATTATCTTACTAATACCCATCCTTAAGCTAGCTAGTTGCTATAATTACGGGAAACCTAGTTACTTTATAAAAGATTACTAACTACCTACTTAAGCTATAGCTAAAGTAATTAAGCCTATAAATACTAATAAAAAGCTCTATATGCTTTAGGATACTAGTAATAATAAGAAGTTTTAGCTTACTATAGAGGAACTATTAGGGGAAGACTTACCTTAAAGGAAGTCTTTTTCTTAAGATTACTCTCTAAAGCTACTAGCTAATTTAACTCTTACTAACTATTATTTAATAGACTTACTCTTATCCTACTCTATTATATCTCTACTAGTAGACTAGCTATTAAGCTAAGCAGCCTTTTTAATATTAGAGCTAGTAGTTTTATTCTAGTATACCTAAAACACATACACGCTATTAAGAAAGGGCTTAAGATAAAAACTTACTAGATAGAATCTATCCCCCTAGCTAGCTATAATAATAAACTAAATAGATAAGTAAACGAGTACTTTTAGGTAGATCTAGTACTAGATAACTACTACCTATTAATTTATTTCGTTTTCTGTAATACTAGCCGCTATGACCTTATAATCAGCCGTAAGCTCTTTAAAGATGTAGGTGCTTTAATTAACTATAAGAAGCAAGCACTTAAATAGCTAGATAATAAGCTAATTAACTATAAGCGTGACATTATTATTCTAACGTAAGGCCTATTAACTAAAATTAATCTCTCACACTAAGCTAATACTAACTAACGTGATGAGTTGATAAATATAGTGATTCTATAGCGCACCTATAAGCCACCTCAGCGCTCACCTCAGCATGTGGCATAGCAAGAGAACCTTAGAAAAATAGAAGAGCAGCTTTATTTATGATAGCAGCTAGAGCTAAGTAAGCGAACCTTTTGTCTTTAATCTATCTCACATAAAGACCTCTTTAAGGCAGGCCTTGAGATTAATACTATAGGAGCTATTACCTTTATAATGCATGTATGGCAGAAGGAAACTGTGCTAGAGCATACCAGTATCTATGAAGTAAATAAGCTTATCTAGGACCGTAGAGATGAGCTTAGCCTACCAGACCTAAAGCCCTCTTCTTAAGACCCTAGGAACCCCTTAGTGAAGGCTTTGCTAAAAGGGCCCTATCAATCAAATAAGGACCTCACGGGAGAAGAGGAACTTTGGTAGCTTATTAAGCAGAAGCTATCCCACCTTAGCTACGCCGGCGCGACTCAGGCCTACTTTTTAAAGAAGAACTCAGACGTGCTGCCCCCGCATCGCGAAGGTGTTGACCATAATATTAAACTAACAGCTAAGAACACGCTGACGTTAAGTCTACTATATAGCATGTCTCTTGAGTAGCTGTAGCTGGTCAAGACCTATCTGAATGACCACCTTCAACAAGGGGTCATTACTCACAGCAACGCTTCGTATGCTTCTCTAGTACTGTTTACTAAGAAGCCTAGAGAAAGGTAGCGCTTCTGCGTCGACTACCGTAAGCTTAATGCTATTACAAAGAAAGACGCCTATCTAATCCTGCTGATTCAGGAGACCCTCGCCCGGCTAGCGCGTGCAAGAGTGTTCACCAAGCTTAACGTACGACAGGCCTTCTATCGTATACGTCTGAACAAGGACATAGAGGATCTAACTACGTTCTGTACTCGGTATGGGAACTATAAGTACTGTGTGCTACTATTTGGTCTCTGTAATGGCCCTGCTATATTCCAGCGCTATATTAACAAGGTGCTTCATGGCCTACTTAACGACTTCTGCACTGCCTACCTTGACGATATCCTAATCTATTCTGAAGACCTGCTGCAGCATGAGGAGCATGTTGCTTAGGTGCTAAGACGTCTCCAGGACGCCGGCCTCTAGGCAGACATCAAGAAGAGCGAGTTCGCCGTCACTAGAACGAAGTTCCTAGGCCTTATCATCAGCACAGAAGGGATCCAAAAGGACCCTGAGAAGGTCGCTGCTGTACAGGAATGGCCAGTACCTACGTCAGTCAAAAGCCTGTAATCCTTCCTAGGATTCTGCAACTTCTACAGAGCTTTCCTGAGGGACTATGGACGTATCATCTGACCGCTCACTAAGCTGCTCAAGAAGGGCGCATGGCACGCCTTTGGTGAACGCGAGCTGGCAGCCTTCCAGCAAGCTAAGGATCTAATGCTGTTAGATAATGTCCTAGCTCACTACTCGCCCTATCGTCAGACGCGCATGGAGATAGACGCAAGTGATGAAGTCGTCACAGGGGTGCTATCGCAGCTTCAAGAGGATGGCCTCTAGCGACCTATAGCCTTCTACTCTAAGACTATGAGCGAGCCCCAGATGAACTACGACATACACGATAAAGAGATGTTGGCTGTAATCTACGGCCTCCGAGAATGGCGCTCACAGCTTATAGGCTTGCAGACCACTAAGTCATTTAGTGCCCTAACTGACTATCGCGCGCTAGAGTACTTCTCTATAAAGCGAGAGCTTACTCCCCGCTAAATACGCTAGGTAATGAGCGTAGTAGACTATTACCTGACGCTTACCTATCGCCCTGGTACGGCTAATATAGTAGCCGACGCGCTCTCGCGCAAGTAAGAGGAACTAAAGACTTAGAAAGATAAGGACAAAGCAGCCCGAACACGCGCCTTCCTCTTAGTAGAGTAAATTGACGTTAGCTTTATTGAGGCTGTGAGCGATAACCTAGCTGCGCTATCAGCAAGAGGCATGCTAGCTACTAATGTAATTAAAGTAGCCGCTGCTAATACTTTTATGGCCTTGCCGCCCCTAAATGACCCTCACTTACTGATTGATCGTATTATTGAGGCGAACTGTAGCTATGAGAGTCTACAGCCATTCCGAGAGCGCGCTCTCTCTGGTAACTACTTAGCATAAAAACTTAGCCAGAGCCTTCTCATGCACCATGATAAGCTGGTAGTCCCTGCTATACACTTCTTAAGGACTTACCTTATTTAAGCTATCCATGCTACCCAGGTGACTGCTTACTTAGGTAAGAGAAAAACAGATAAGCTACTTCGCGACCGCTACTACTAGGGCCGTATGAGTAAAGATGTAGATAACTACGTAGCTATGTGTAAAGTTTGTAGATGGAGTCACATACCTCGCGATAAAACCCTAGGCTTACTCAAATTACTACCAATCCCTAAGCGAGCATGGCGAGACGTCTCTATGGACTTTAAGTCCTTCTCTTTAGATAAGAAAGGATATGACTGTGCCTTTGTTGTTGTGGACTAGCTAAGTAAGCGTTGCTTCTTACTGCCTTGCTGTAAGACCACTATAGCTGCTTAGGCAGCTGATATGTACTATCACTACATCTGGCGAGTATTTAGCCTACTTAGGTTAATAGTCTCTAATTACGGTCCTTAGTTTACCTTAGTATTTATAAATGAGCTATGCTGACTAATAGGAATTAAGTAAAAGCTCTTAACGCTGTATTATCCCTAAACTAATGGGAATATTAAGGTTTTAAACTAGTACATTAACCAGCGCCTACGCCTATTTGTTAACTACTATTAGGATAACTAGTTAGACCTGCTGCCTTATATAAACTAGACTCAAGTAATTCTACCGCATAAGACTATAGACTTATTACTTTATTAAATTAAGTTTAGTTACTAGCTAATCTATCACTGGGACTAGGAAAAACGTATGAAGGTATTTACTATAGTCTATAAATAGATATCACGTGAGGAAGCACAAAGCTACGCTAAAGCTCACTATAATATAATAAAGCTAGCTATAAAAATAGCTTAATAAGGAATTGCTTAAGTATAAAAGTAATAGGCTTAATAGGCTAATAAAAAGCACTATAAGCTAGACTTCTCTATAGAAGATAAAATATACGTTACACTTAAGGGCTTTACTACTAGTTAACCTAGCTAAAAGCTTAACCAGCAGATATACAGACTTTATTCTATTATAAACATAAAGGGATATTCCTATTGCCTTAAGCTGTTATTATATATACGTATACTTAATATCTTTTATATAGACTACTTATAGAAGACTTCTACTTGTTTACTGTCTAGCCAAATTAAACCTAAGAAACCGCCTATTGAGATTAACGGGTATTCTAAGTAGCTAGTACAGGAAATTCTTAATAGCCGCCTATTTTATAGCTAACTATAGTATAAAGTATTCTAGCTAGCTTATAACTTAAATCCTACCTGGTACAACGCCTGAGGCTTTATAGGCACTCTATATAAGGTAAAAGATTACTATAAAGCCTATCTAGAGAAAGTAGGACCGCTAGTATAACTAAATACCTAGTTAAAAGCATACGAAATAGAGGAGAGCCTAAATATAATAGAGGAGAACAATAAAACAGCTTTAAAAATAAAAGTAGTATAGAGACTAGTAAGAAGAAGACTATAATCTAAAGACTTAAAGACAAGTCTTCTTTAGAGAGGGGGTAATATAACAGTACTACTTACTCTACTTACTATAAATTACATAATATTATAACTAGTTATACTAGCTATAACTTAGTATAGAACTTAGAGTATAGCTAGCTTACGCTTAGGCTATATACTACTCTATTTAGGGGTAAGCCCCCTTTAAATCTCTTCTCTCCTTATCTTAGTATAGCTAAAATAAAGCTAACTTATTTTATTAATCTATATTAATACTATAACGCGTGAAGACTGAACCTATTATTATAATAATAATATATTAAAAAAAGTATTTACTTAGCTATTACTTAAAAATTATTTTAAGAATTATGTTTTAGTGCCCCATTACGTCCCCTAGTATTATAAGATAAAATTAATTAGTTAAAACTGTAGATAATTTCTTAGTTAGCTACTAGACAGCAGCAAAACGCTTAGAGTTAATTAAAAATAATATTAGTATATAAACTATAGTATATATAGTATAGTAAAGAATTTACTAAGTAAAGCTTTATTTAATTAAAAAAAAATAAGACCATAGGAACCGCATGTCGATGCTTAGTAGAAAAAGGCTTAAATATAAAATATACTATTTAATATAAAGATAAGATAACACGTAACGCACTAAGAAAGGTCTAGCTAGAATTCTAAGCTTTTTAGTAAACTAGTCTATTAGTAATATGTAAGGTTTAGTAGCTATATTATTATTACCTATAATAATCTTTTATCTCCTTAGCTTAACTTTCTATAGGTCTAGAGTAATAATTAACTAAGATTATTATAATACTTTTTTTAGTTTTTTTTTATGCTGGTGAATTTTTGCTAGCTTTAATTCTAGTACTATATAATTCACACCATATTTAACTATACCACCTAATACTATTCTATAATATCTAATATTATTATATAGATTAAGATATATAGGTGGAATTTAGCTAATATAATAAGAATAAATACGCTACTGCTAGGTTTTTTTCTTTTAAACTATAATAAATATTTATTATATATTACTCTATAATTATCTCTTAAAGATTTTTTACTATGTACTTTCTTTTATTATTTTTTATATTTACTGCCGCTTTAGCCTCTATTATTAACACTAAGTGCTATTTAAATAAGTAAATAGATATATTTTCTTATTAAGTCTAGCTTAATATATTCACGCTTTATACTAATATACTTTTTAGTTATTATAAAAACAGCTAGCAGCGCGGTAATTACGTTCTAAATACTAATACTAAAAATTAATAGGTTTTTAATATTAAGAAAACTAGTAATAAGAGTAGCTCACTAAAGCCTATTAAATACTAAATAGAATTTATATACTAGATAATAGTATATCTAACTAGAGGAGAAAAAGAGACAGCTAAAACACCTAATAATAAGAAAATTAATAGGTTTAAATTTAGGTTTATATTTCCTTCCTACGGATGTTATCATATGCCGTGATTAGATACTAACTTTAGAATATATAGAGTAGATATTAATCAGGATTTATGTAAAGACCCTATTTATAGTAAATCATCCACTCTAAACCTAACACCTATAGTAAATACTATTAAAGTAAGGTTTTTACTAGTATTTATAGCTTTAAACTTTACTACTTAAAGCACTCTCTAGCTAGAAACTAAATAGATATGTTTATAAATTAAGAGATAAAATAGTTAAACAGTACTGTTAAAGGTCATAAAGTATATAAAAGTGTTATTTTAATAATAACTAAACATATTACTACTACTAACTAAAGGGATGTAATAGATTAACTCTAATTTATAATAAATTTAACTAGCGTCTTATATAGTCTAGCTAAGTCTAGTAAAAAATTAAATAAAATTTGTTAACAAAATTCACGGGGAAAAATGCACTCTTCTTAGTATATATAGTTTATATATAAAAACTTAGCTATTACTAGAGAATTACTTTAAGAGTTATGTTTTAGTGCTCTATTACGTCCCCTAGTATCATAAAATAGAATTAATTAGTTAAAACTATAGATAATTTCTTAGTTAGCTGCTAGATAGCAGTAAAGCGCTTAGAGTTAGTTAAAAATAATATTAGTATATAAACTATAGTATATATAATATAGCAAAGAATTCACTAAGTAAAGCTTTATTTAATTAAAAAAAAATAAGACCATAAGAACCGCATGTTGATGCTTGGTAGAAAAAGGCTTAAATATAAAATATATTATTTAATATAAAGATAAGATAACACGTAACGCACTAAGAAAGATTTAGTTAAAATTCTAAGATTTTTAGTAAACTAGCCTGTTAGTAATATGTAAGATTTAGTAGCTATATTATTATTACCTATAATTATCTTTTACCTCCTTAGCTTAACTTTCTATAAGTCTAAAGTTATAATTAACTAAGGTTATTCTAATACTTTATTTAGTTTTTTTTTATACTGGTGAGTTTTTACTAGCTCTAGTCTAGTATTATATTAATTTATACTACATCCAACTATACTGCCTAATGCCTATTCTGTAATATCTAATATTATTATATAGATTAAGAACACATATATAGAATCTAGCTAATAAAATAAAAACGAATATACTATTCTTAGGTTTTCTTTTAGACTATAATACATATTAGTTATATATTACCCTATAGACTTTAAAATCCATTATTAATAGGCTTTTTTTTAAACTAAATTATATTAATTTATTTTTTCTTATCTCTCCTTTATTATGCTAAGCTGTTTTAGGAACTTAATTTTTATCTTCTAAAAATCTTTTACTATACACTTTCTTTTATTATTTTTTATATTTATTACTACTTTAGCCTCTATCGTCAACGCTAGATGCTTTAAAAAGAGATAAATAAATATACTTTCTAATAAGATTTTATTAAATATAGTCTTACTCTGCGCGTGTATATTATTTAGTTTTTATATAAATAACCAGCAGCACGGTAATTACGTTTTTAATACTAATTCTAAAAAATACTAATTTATCTGTATTAAGAAAACCGGCAGTAAGGATAGCTTACTATTAATTATTAACTACTAATAAAGAGTTAAGTACTAGATATTATAATATAATCCTAAAAGAGAAAAAGGGACAGCTAAAAGGCCTAGTAAATTAGAAATTTATAGTTTTAAATTTAGGTTTATGTTTTCTTACTACTGATGTTATTATATACCGTAATTAAATACTAACCTCAGAATATATAGTATAGATATTAACGGAAGGTTATGTTAAGACTCTGTTTATAATATAGCACTATTCTTTCTATAACTAATACATAGTCTTATAGTAAATTCTGCTAGGATAAGGTCTTTACTAGTATTTATAATTTTAAACTTCACTACTTAAAGCGCTCTCTAGCTAGAAACTAAACAAAAATATTTATAAATTAAGAAATAAAATAGTTAGGTAGTACCGTTAAAAGCTATAGAGCATATATAAAAGTATTATTTTAAGTTAGCTATTTACTATTAAAATATACTTATTAAAGAAAATTCACTCACCAATATTAGACTAGAACTTTAGTTATTATTATAGTATAAAAGTTTTATATAAGTTTATATAAATAAATTAATCTTAAATGCTAGATATAGACTAGCTTAATGAGAACTATTACTACAGTTTAAACAGCTTAAGCAGGGTAGGTTAATACAATAATTAAATAAATTTAATACTTAATACTATTACTTAAAACTAGATAGGTATAAGGTTTTTTTTATTTTTATTTTTTTTATTCTTACTATCCGGAACTTCCTTCTCTACCTTATTATATATAGTTATTGAAAGCTTGACTTTAGTATATAGACTTTATTTTAACCTTAATAGATTTTATTTATACACGTTGATTCCTTATTAGCTTTTAGGTTCTAGTATTTAGTTTTAATAGTATTAGCTTATTATTTACTATTAGCATAGAAACTATCTAGTCTACCAGGTGCCTTAATAAGAGTAGATAGGTTATACTATTAGTATAAAATATAAAGTATTTCCCTCTATTTAAATCATCTATATAAAGTATAATAGTAGTAATATAAAGATTCTGTAATAGTATAAAAGAGAAAGAAAACACGTTAGCTAGACGTAAATAAAAATAGGATTAAAAAAATACTAATAGTGCACTAAATATATATATATTAGTATTTATTATTTATTTACTAGCCTAAAAGTAATTATACTACTTTAAAGTAACTATCCTATAATTTTAGCATAAATAAAGAATATAGTTTACATAATCTAAATATGTTTTACAAAGTCTATATAAATAGCTAAAAATCGGATTAGTAATAGAAGATAGTAGAAGTAAGTAAAAGAGTCTAAATCTAAATCTAAATAA
Source organism: Zopfia rhizophila CBS 207.26 (assembly GCA_010093925.1). NCBI lineage: Eukaryota > Fungi > Ascomycota > Dothideomycetes > Zopfiaceae > Zopfia > Zopfia rhizophila. The sequence continues at coordinate 15,648 of ML994773.1, forward strand.
AATAAAAATAAAAAACTATAATGAAAACTAGGATAAAAAGCGAACCTGTACTATAATTTTAGCATAAATAAAAAGATAGCTTAGGTATATTCTATATAATTAATATAGATAATTTTTATATATGTCTTAAAGAGATTCTATAAAAGTAATATAACCCTATAATAATAGTCTAACTAGTAGATACGAATTGGCTTAATAAGAACTATTATTATAGCTTAAATAGTTTAGGTAAAATAAGCTAACGTAATAGTTAAATTAGCTTACTACTTATTATAGTTACTTAAGACTATATAGGTATAAAGTTCTTTTTATTCTCGCTATCTAAAACCTTCTCTATTTTATATATAGTTTTTGGAAACTTAGCTTTGATATAAAGTGGCTTCTTTCTATTAATTAGATTATCTATAATATATTCTAAACTAAGCTATAAATTAAGAGCTTAGCTAGCAGCATATGCGTGGAAATTAACTTTTTTTATAAAATTAAACTAAATATACTATTTTTTAACACAAAGCATCTACTCTACTTATGTAATAATAATTAAATTATAAGGTATTAAATAAAGACTACTCTAGCTAAGCCTTTTAGCAGCTGTATACTAAAGTATAGCTTATTTTAACTACTAGTTAAAGCTAATACGCTTTTTCTAAATAGCATTTAAGAAAATTAGTTATAGAAAAGTATTCTTTACTTATATCTATAAATTACCTTATTTATTGTAATTATAGTTTTAGTTTTTTTTTACCTTCTTATTTTTCTGCTCGAGCGCGGTAATCTTTTCGGTATATATATAAATAAAAAAAGCTATTACCTAGTAATACTAGACATAAATAATAATAAGCTATGTTTTATAATAGTTTATTATATCCTAAGCATAGCAGAAAGCGTAATTAATAGTATTATACTTAAAAAGTCTATTTTTACTTAGCTATAGTAAGGCTTTAGCGAGCTTAAATAAAGTTATAATAAGTTAGAAAAAAAAAGCAGGTATAGAATATATTAGAAATAGAGATCTATACAGCCACTAACTATATAAAAAGAAAATAGTATAGTGTTAAGTAGTCTAATTATTTAGAGTATAAGCTCTTTTAAGTATAGTAATAACTATAGTATATAAAGCATTAATAATATTATAGAAGTTAGAAATACTATTACTAATAAATTACCTAAAGATCCAGAAAATGTGCGGTTTATTATAGGGTAATATATTAGTATAAATAATATACTTAGTATAAAAAGCCTTATTATAAGGCTTTATTAAACTATAGAACTGTTTTTTCTTTAATATTTATATTTCTTACTTTTTCTAGCAACTCTACTTAGTATAATAGTTATTATTTATAATAATAGTAATTAAAGTTAGCGGCTCTGCTTTAATATCTACTTTAAATAGCACGTTTATTTCCTTAATAGATTTATTAGATAGGCTGGATACTAATAGCTGTTCTATACTCATAAAGCTTAGTATATCTAGCCTATTTTAAGTATTTTAGTTATTTAACTTATCTGGCTCTATCTTAGTACGCTTAGGAGTTAGTGTCTAGCTAGTAATAAAATACTTAATAAAGAGTAGAAAAGAGCCAGGTTATCTTTATATAAAAAGAGATTTCTAGATATCTTTTATAAGTAAATATACTATATAAGCTAGTGCCTTCTAGCTTATATCTAAAAGCATAGTTTTAAAAAGTATTTTACGTAATAGCTAAATAGCTAATAGTATGGAATTAGCTATAAAGACTAGTTTATACTTAGCTATTAAGTTATTATGTGGTGGGGATTAGGTATTTAGGGTTTAAAGTAAGAGTAAGAATTTTCGCCCCTAGAGATAAAAAAAAAAACAGATAGGTAATAGTTATAAGTAAAAAAGAATAGTTTATAGCTTTATACTTATAACTTTTCTTTTCTCTCTCTTTTCTCTTCTCTTTTTCTCTTAGCCTTTAAATGAAAAGGCTTGTTGCCCCTAAAGGTAAAGGAAGTAAGTTAAGGTTAAATAAATAAATAAAATAGATCTAAGGCTATCCCTAGAGATAAAGAGACTAAATTATAGTTAGTAATAAGAATCTAGATAAGTAGCTTTTTAGGGGTAAGAATCTAAAGTTCATCCTTAGAAATAAAAAGACTAGATTATAGTTAGTAGCAAGAATCTAGGTAAGTAGCTCCTTAGAGATAAGAATTTAAAGTTTATTTTTAGAAATAAGAATTTAGGTTTACCTCTAGAGGTAAGTAGTATTACTGTAGTTTATTTAAAAATAAAAAGCTTTTTTTACTCTTTTTAGAGTAAGAAATATTACTATAACTTTCTTATAATATTTTAAGTTTCTTATATATAGGTTAGCTCGCATAGTGATTTTACTTATATTAATAATAAAAATTTACTTATATAGTAACTTTGTTAGTAGTATAGTAACTTTATTTATATAGTAACTCTATTAGTATAGTAATAAAAGTTTACTTATATAGTGACTTTTACTTACGTGATAACTTCGCCTACGTAGTAACAGAAATAAGTTAACATAATAACAAGAATAAGATTATATAGTAGTAGAAAACAGAAGTAAAAATATTTATATAGTAATATAGAGATTTAAAGTCTGCTTATGTAGGTAGTTAAAAAAAGAAGAAATATAGCTTATAAAATTTAATTACGTAACACACAGTTCTATATAAATATAAGATATTATATAAAATACAGTTTTAACTATAAATAGTATATTTAGTTTTTAGGGTTAGTTTATTTCTGGATATTAAATATAAGTATGTAAGTATATCTTAGGTATAAGTTAGGCGTCTAATAATTACCCAGTAATTCTATAAATTTTAATATAAAAGGCAGGCTTTAATGCTAAACATGATACTTAATATATATAATCATATAAGTAATATAATATAACTATAGAAATAATAGTTATAGTATTTCAAGAGCTAGTTCTAGTCGTAATTAATTTATATATAATATAATAGAAACTTAGAGTAAAAGCACTAAATTATATATTAACTTACTTTTAAGGACGTTAAATCTACGCGTGCTTAGGCTAAACAATATTAAATAGTAACTATAAAAAATAGAGTATAAGATATTATTAAGAATAGAAATTAAGTAAAACTATAATAGAATAAGGCTCTTCTATTTTAAAGATGGAGGGAAACTATTTTACTAGTAGGACCTAATAAATTAGTAATTTACATACATACTATGCTTTACTATATAATATATAACTATAATATAATTTCTAGTATAAATAAAGAAACTACTACTTATATAACTCTAGTTATGGAGATTTAACTAAAGAGAGAATAGAGAATAAAGGCTAGGAAATTAGGTTCCACATATTACAACGCTAAAAGCATAGGAGTTAAGCAAGAAAAAAAGACCTAAAAACTAATATAATTTCGCCTTTAGAGGTAAAAACGGCTTACTTACTTTATAAATCTACTTTATATATTTATAAGCTTTTCTTACTACCTTTTCTATTATTACTTAGAATGATTATAGGAGCCTTACCCTCTTTATTTATACTCTATTCTATTTTTTTATTACTATTAAGTAATATTGCAGAGGTGTACTGTTAACTTAATATATTAATACTAAAATTTTATATAAGATTACTTTATATAAGATAATATATATACAGGATTTGCTGCCACGTACTGTAATTTTAAGCTTTTAGATAGGCTATAATTATGTACTATAATTTTAGCCTAAATGGCATAGCTCACTAGTAATACGTGCACTATATTTCTAGTATAAATAAAGAAATAGCCTGTTATTACTAAAGAAAAAAAAAAAAAAAAATTTAGTATATAGCTCTGTTACTTGCACCTGGGGGCGAAAATTAATTATTTAATTAAAATTAGATATTAAGCCCACATTTCTTTCTCTCTACTTTTAGGGGTAAGAAAATGGTCTTAATTATTTAAAGCCTATTTATACTAATCTTAGCTCTTTATCCTATTAAGTATATTTAATAATAATAAAATATAAATTTAATTTTCTAACTACCTAGTTAGCAAAGCAACCTTAAACAAGCGAAAATAGTAATATACTAAATAAATTATTATCTAACTTTAAAGACATTAAATCCACGCGTACTTAGGCTGAACTGTATTAAATAGTAATAATTAAATTTCCTATTAATATACTCACGCCTACCTAGAGTATTAGTATAAATAAAGTTATAAATAATAAGTATATATAAACCCTATATCGCATATTTATATAAAATAGACTAGAATAAAGGTTATGGAAGAACTATCTTTTTGTTTTATATATATAGGAAGAGGTAAAGAAAATAATAAACCACCTTAAGTCTAATAAACTAAATGTAATTTTACATAGGCTAAGTCCGGTTAAAGCTAATCTAATATCTTTAGATTAGCTATTATTTAATAACTAAATAACTATAAATAGCATATAAGCTAAGCTTATAGCTGGGTAATATTATATTAATATCTTAAGAAAATATATACACCGCACCGGGTCTAGAGATAAGAAATTATAGTAGATTTATAAAATCTATAATAAAGGTATAGTACCTCTTTAGGCTTTATTCTTTACTTTAAGTAAAAAATAACACGGCCTAGATGCTTTACCTCTTTACCTTAATATTAAGTTATAAGTTAACTAACATAACCTGACACTATAAGATATCTATAGCTAGATTTAAAGATAATTAGCTATAATATTAGCTATAAATAGCACTCTTTTTTAAGGCACTAATACTATAGTGGAGCGCTAAATACTAGAAATACTTAAGCTTAATAGTTTAGTCTAATTTCCTATTCACTAACTAGTTACGCTTTAGAAGAATACTAATTAGAGGTTAATAATTACGTGCTAGTGTAAAACCGCAGTTAGCGAAGCTATATTTAATATCTTAATATAAGAATAGATAGTAAGCTATAGGATGAATAATATAAGCCTATAGAAAATATAATAACTCCAATAGATACATAGCACTAAGCGTGGAATATCTAGTATTAGTTTAGTATATTTAAGAATATACTTAATACCATTTCACGGTTGTCTCCTAGCTGTCTGGAAGATATATAACTAGTAGACTAAATTAAGCTAGTAAGCCTTCTATAACTATATACAACTAAAAATATATAGGAGTTATTTTATACTAGTAAAGAGGAGAATAATACCGCTAATTACTTAAGAACTTAGAGAGAAGATTTCTTAGTAGTACTTAATAATAAATCTTATTATTATGCTTATAATACTGTTATTACAATTTCCAGGATTACTTTTTTAGACGTTCATAGACTTCTTAAGACCACTAAAGATAAAGGAAGAATTATGATACGGGTTATGTCTTATATAGTGTAGTAGTTAAACTCTAACTCTATTAAGGTTAGTAATTATAAGAATAATAAGTCTCTACTTTAGAAAGATCTCCTTCTAGCCTTAAGAGCTTACTAGAGCGGTAAGGCGGAAAAGCAATTGCTTATTATTAAACATAAGATATTAGACTTTATAAAAGGGTATATTACTGAATTCAAGAATTCTATATCTAAAGCTTATCTTAACTAGTTCCTAACTAACGGCGGCGATTCCTACTCGGAGCGGTTTATTAATAGAGTATAGAAGACTATATTAGAAATTATATATAAAATATTAGGCCTAAGCTTCTTAAGTAAGGCGCTATTCTCCTTTAGTAGTAAAAATTCTAAAGAATAGGCCTTAAAGCCTACATCAGCCATTACTAAAGCTATGTGTATATTTATAGATTATATTTCTAAAGTGGTATAGAACTAAGTACTGAATAATAAGCCGGCTCTTAAAGCGCTATATTCTAAGATTAGTTCTTTAATAATAGATTAAGTAATCTAGTAATACCAGAACGCGTCACGAGCGTAATTAAATAAAGATATAAAACTAAAGTTATTATCCACTATTCAGCTAGTAAAGACAGCGTATAATAAATATAATAAAAAAGACACAAAATTAGCCTTAAGGGCGCTATATTTGGATTAATAGGATAGAAATAATACACCAGCCGTAATACTATGTACGTTTCCTATTATTACTACTACTAGAGTAGGTGTTTCTCTAGATAGTAGTAAGATAAACATAAATAAGAGTAGCTAGAGTAATAGAGACGAAAGTCAGAAAACATCCTAAGAGAAGAAAGAAAACAGCGAAAAGCAGGGTGTCATTAATATAATAGCTATTAATCTATTAAAGATAAGAAAATTATATTATTTAAGTAATTCTAGATATTATTCTATGTCTTTCCGCCTACCACTCTATAGCCACTAAAAGAAAAAAATCTAATAAGTTAAAAGCTAGTAAAGAAGGTAAGTATAGCTCTTTATTAAAAATACCCAGAAGAATATAAAGATAGTAAACTATTTAGAAAGTAGGTTCTTTTTAAAGGTATAGTCCTGCAGCTTAGTCTAGCTCTATAGCCTAAATATAAAATTAAAGTGTTTTTTATATATATGTGTTAGCTTAGATTACATAAGTCAGACCGCCTCCTCCACTATTTCTTTTATATATTTAGAGGGTGTGAGCTAGGTAAAGCTATAAACTAATATATCTAAAACTATAATATTTTACTTATTATAATCTCTAGCTAGCTTCTCAGTCTTAAGAGTACAGTTTTTCTATTTTATGATATAAAAACATAATTTCTATACTAGCGCCTTATTTCACCCTTAGGGGTTAAAAGTTATAAAAAATAGTATACTTTAACCCTTAAGAATAAAAATGCTTTTATGATACCTAGTAATACCTTTAGAGACTCTAACTAGTAGTATAAAGAACTAAAATCTATTTCCTTAGAACTATAGCTAGACTTTTTAATAATGCATTTATTAATAGTAACTTAAAAAATTATATTTTTAATCAAGACCTAGACCTGCTTAACTTAACTTAGTTTTCTAATATAGACTAAAATAAACCTGCTACTAATAGTAGGAGTCTGCAGAAAAAAGAATCCTATACTAGTCTAAGATATTAGAGTAATATTAATACTAATTCAGACCATAAGAATAGCCTATACAGATTCTTAGAGTTAGATAACGGAATTAATGGCGGATATGAGAGCGGTAATGCCACAGCAGCTAAGTAATATTCTTAAAGGGTTAACTATTTATATAGTAACCACAGGCTAAAGCATATAGTACTTATTCTAAAATACATATATAGAAAGAGAGTTAACTTATTAATAAAATAGAATTACAGCCTAGCACTTTATTGTGAATATAGAAGCTCTAGAGTTTAATACCACGTAAGTATTTAAGATATTATATAGACTTTATATAATAAACTATAAAAACAGTAAAGTAGGATTAAAAGCTGCTAATATTAAAAACAAATATCTTCTAGTCTTTTTTCTTAACTATATTAGTATTATTAGCTGTTTACTTAAGCCTATCACTTAGCTAACTAACTGGTTTTTTAATAACGTTATTATTATATTTTAGAACTAGTAAACCCTATACAGTGGAAAGCATGTCTATAGGCTGTTATTTAAGCTAGAATATTAAACCTTCCAACTAGCAACAGCAGCGATAAGAGAGGTTTAGTTTATTATAATATATTTAATTTATATAACTACTACTAGACTTTCTTCCTTCTAATAGGAAAGACTACTATAAAGGGAGAAGTTACTTTAACTAAACACCTTATAAACCCATCACGCATAAATACTAGCATTATATATTAAGGAGATTTTTCTAATTAGTGAGCTTCTTAGAGAAGGAGTAGAGCCTTTATAGGCCCTTAACTATTCAGTCTTATAAAAGATCACGTCCAATAAATAGACAGTATTCTAGAGATTATTTATAGAGAACTAAAGTGACTTTATAGAATAATACTTTTATAATATCTTTTAGACTAAGAATTAGCTGGCCTTCCACGCCTATAATTATAGCGCTAATATTAAGATCTAAGTTAATAAATAGCTATAAATACTAGTAAGAGAAACCCATCTAAAGCCTATTAATAATTCTAAATCTAAAGAAGAAGAGGAAAGTGAGGGAGAAAAATAATAACACTAAAAGCCTAAATCACAACAGCTAGGTTTAGAGATAGATATAGGTTTAACTATTAGAGATAATTACCTAGTTCTATACACCAACAGTCTTTACTAGCTATAGACTAAATTAGAATATAAATATAACCTTAACTATATTTACTCTATCTTATATACTCTTACTGTTGATATATATTGCCTTAATATTATATTACTTAATCTAGAATATAAGTCAGCCTATTATTTTCTCGCTAATTATAATGTTGTTACTTATAAGTATAAACGGGCTTAAAACTTTACCTTCTATCTACTAGTATTTTATCTAGTATATAGAAACTTTTCTTTCTCTTACCTGCTATCTTTCCTAGCGGATAACCTACTTACTATTATAAAAAATAATATAAGTTTCTAAAATAAGGGTGCTAATGTTCTTTCCTTTAGCTATTTCTAAATTTACTCTAATATTAAGTATTTAATCCGCTATTATCTAGATAATTTACTTATAGATAAAGACTTCACAACAACCGCCATTACCCTTTCTATATCTAATATAAGCGGAACTTTAAAGATAAAAGTAAGACAGCAGTGTTTTCTTTAGCACGTGTAAGATAAGCTTATACTAGATAATCTAAAAGCATTAAAGCCTTTTACCTATAAAAAACAGCAAATAGAAACAGCAATCGCTAAAGATAAGGTTGTATTCTATATAGAATAAATAGTATTTATTAACGTTTCTTATCTAGTCCGCTTATGCTGCTAATTTCTTATTATCTTCTAACTTATCTTCTAGCTTACATAATTCTTTCTACGGGAAAAGTAGCTTTATATTTATATTCTATAATACTTTCGTCTTTCTATTTTCCCTAAGATGTTAAGTTCGTTCACAAGGGTCTTTAAGCTAGTAATAGGTAAAATATATTAGCAATTTTAGGTAAACAGTTATAAGAGACTTAAAATAGCCCTTTTTAAAGAAATTATAGTAATTAACCGCCTTAGAAGCTACTATTTCACTAGGCTACTAAAAGTTCTAATAAGTTCTATACTAGGCTTTTTTGGGATAATTAATAGCGTTTAGAAAGGAGTATAGCTATATATTACTCTGCAGATACTTAACCTCCATAACAGAGAAAGAGTACTTAATATTATAAAATAGCTATAAATAGTAAACAAACAGCTTATTCTAATACACGTAGTTTTTTTTTTATATTATTATAGATCTAAGGTGGCCGCTAGTTGCTATAGCCAGCTATAGTTTAAAGAGCTTAAAAGAAAGTTAATTTAAGGACTAAGTAGTATAGCATAATTCCTCAAAAAGCTATTTCATAATCTATAGGTACTAGAAATAAAGGTTTTTATTAGCTACTAACTCTACTAGCAGCTTAATTAAGGCACTTAGAGTTATATATTAAGCTAAAACCTAGAATCCTTTTAATGTTGATAGACTAGTCTATAGGAATAGCTATAAACTAAGTATCCTTTCTCATAGCAGTACGTTAATACTTTTTTTAAAATATATATATATATATATATATATATTCCCTAGGCTAGGGGACGCTAATTATTATATATTATAAAAACTATAAAATTTTTATCTTACTAGTAGCTAGGGAGCTTGTTTCTACTTTAGACTCTACTTTCTCTAAGACACGGAGTAATTTTACGGAAGAACTGTACTAGATATGCTTTAATAACTAGTAGTCTACAGGAAACGCCTTTTCTTCTCTTTATTTAATATAGTTCTTAATAATTTAGGCCGTAATTAAGTATACTAATACTAATCTGGTTATAAAGGACTAGTAGGCAGGTAAGTTAGTAGTAGTAATACTATTAAACTATATTAAGTAGATTCTAGAGTTATATTATTTTAAGTTAATATATTAAAAAGTAATTATACTTATAAGTGTTATATTATTAAAGCTAGTATTAACAGTAAAGCCTAATAGTATAAAGTATGCTATAATTAAAGTAGATTAGTAAATAAGCTATATAAAAAAAAAGAAGCGCAGAATTAACTTTAGGTATTTAATTTTATTTATAATAATTCTATCTATTATTAAGTAAGGGTTCACGAAGTAAGAGGAAACATTTAAAAGAGATAACTTAAAAATCTTAAAGTATTATTAAGTAGCGCGGATTTGTTTTACGCAGTATTTAGAAAATCTACTATATAACGTAATATTAATAATAGTGCTTATATTTAGTATCTTATCAGTCACTTCTTACATAACCCTAAATATAAAGTGCTTTAATAAAGGTTTATAAAAGAATCTAAAGCTATTTACAGCAAACCTTATAATATATATGCTCTAGTTCTTATAGCCTCAAACATTTCTATAAAAAGTAAATAATAAAATAGTGCTTTGAGTTCTGGAGATAATAAAGAAACTTAGTAAGTAAACTAAACAGTCTATAGGTAGAATAGCAGGCTAATATAAATAGAGATATAAATAGAATATAAAGAGATTAATAATTAAATACTATAAGAGTTAGAATAGGTCTAGGTTATAAGTAATTAAGATAGTTTTTAAAATAGTAAGGTAAAGCTACGGGCAGAGGATAAGCTCATATATTTATAAAAAAAGCTATTATTATTAAGGAAGAAAGTAAACAGCTTTATTTAATAAATTTTTTATAATAATAACAAGACTTAGGTAGAGCAATGCTTATTAATTATAAAGAAAATAAATTAGATAAGTAATCTGCTAAAACGTTTTAGGTAAAATAGTATCAGAAATAAGATTAAATAAAGGCTATAGTAAAAATAAGGCCTTTTTTAAGACATTAGTTTAAAAAATACTTAGCAGTTAAGAGATAAAAAGGACAGGCAAATATATAGAGATAGTTATATACTATAAAAAGGTAGTCAGTAGGCTAGATAGAGAGAAAGAGAGAGAAAAAATATATATATATATATATATATATATATATATATATATACGTAAAGAAGACAAGGCCATTAGAAAGGCTTAATTAAGAGAATATATAAAGTATCTAGATAGTCTATTATTATAGCAGTAATTTAAAAGTAATAATATTAGATAAAAGCAGCAACAGGGTTAAAAAGAATAGATTTAATATAATAGTAATTAAGTAAGTGTAAAAGCTATTCTTACTACTACTCTAAATCTACCCATAATAAAAGACGATTCCCTTAGTAGCTTTTATAAACATAAAAAGTATATCTACTTACTATCCTTCTACCTCCCTCCTATACTCTTTATCCACTAACTTTATAGTTCTTTTTTTTAATATCTTTAATTTTTCTTAACTCCTCTCTAGGCTCCTCTGCCTTTATTGACTTTCTTAGATAATAGTATTTTCTATACTTATATAAATACACCACTCCAACGTCTGCGCTATATATATATATTAATAGAAATTCTTTTTTAAAAGATCTCTACTTTTTTATTACTCTATTTAGAGTCTACTAAGCAGGTTTATTTGGGATATTTATGTATTTAATAATCTTTAGTATATTTATAATTTATTACTAACTAGTTTTAGCAGCTCTCTAAACACTTCTTAGCTTTATCTTTTTACTTTCTATTACTTTTAAATCCTCCTCTATCTACACACTCTAAACTATATATCTATATATTTAAATTTGTATTATAGTCTTATAGAGTTGTTTACTATCTCTTTTTAATATCTTTAAGCTTAACTGCTAACTTTTCGCTATCCTTAGAAAAACTAGGCTATTTACTAAGGCTAATAATTAATTCCTAAAGCTCTATAATACTACTAGTAATACTATAACTTTCTATACTTATAATAAGGTACTATCTACTTTAAAATAACGTTATGAGAATTAGAAGCTAATTTATATACCAGCTCTTAGCACTCACGCCTTATGTAATTAATAATATAATTTAAAAGATTAACTTTTTTACTTTAGTTTATCTTAACGTGCCCTGGAGCGTTGGCATATAAGGCTAAATACTTAATATTAAGTTTTAATATACTTTAAGAAACTAAGTAAAAACTTATCTCCTTAGCCCTTTCTCCTTTTTCCTTTTTTTTTTTTTTGTTTTTTTTTTTTTTTTTTTTTTTTTTCTACTTTACTTTTTACCTACCTTTTACTTTTCTTTTACTTTTTACTTTTTTCTACTTCTTTTACTTCTCCTTTCTTTCTCTTTTTTTAACCCCTTTTTGGATATGCTTAGGTTCTAACTATAATATAGTATATAGCTTTATAGTATTAGTTTTAGTATTTATTATAATAACCCTAGCGCTAGTAACCTTAAGCTCTATAATTTCTCCTAATAGTATTAATTTAGTAGACTAAATTATAACTATAACTTTACTATAAAACACGCCTATTATTATATTATATTAGTTCTTATCTTTACTAAACTATAGATATTTACTATCTTTGTTAACTATAGATAGTAAGAGATAGTAGCTAATAGGGATATAATCTAGCCCTAGTTTCTATAGCAAGCCTATATAAACTGTTTTATATTTTATTATAAGAGTAGGTACTTAGCCTTATATATTACCCTAAATATCTAAGAGTTAAGCTAGGTGTTTAAACTAAAGCTAAGTAAGATAAATAAGTATAATAGCAGCTACAGTAAAATTAACACGGATAGATAGTTAAATACTAATATTAGGTACTACAGCCTATAAAAAGAATATATACACTTTAGGCTAATAGTATATTTTCTATTTATAGTCCCTTAACCTACTTCCCTTCTCTTTTTATTTTTATTTTTATTTTTATTTCTATTCCTATTCTTATTTCTATTTTTATTTTTATTAGAATTTGTTGCAGCCCGTACTCCTAGTTAATACACATATATATATATATATATATATATATATATATACGGAAATGGGATTATATTTGTTAAAATAAAAAGTCTTTTTACACTAGTAACTACCAGGCTGAGTGTAACTGGCTTTAGTTTTTTTTACTATTAAATCTAGTTATCTAGCCGCGCTGTCGCGTGGCTGGGTTATATATCCCTTATAATAATCTAATACTATCTTTTTAGTAGCCTATTATCTAAGATTTAAAAGGCCTAGACTGTATACTATTTCTAAGTAATATAGCTGTTATATTATATTAGTACTAGAATAAAGTGCTGTAGACAGCATAGAAGAAAAGACATAGACTTTTAAAGTCTAGTTAAAAGTATTACAGCTTTAGTAAAGATATCCTAGTTAAAAAGTAAAGTCACTAGTTACTAAAAGACTTTTATTTAGACTTTAGCTACTAAGTCTAATTCTCGTAACTAATCCTAAGAACAGAAAAGGTAGGAGCTAAGTAAATAGATAAATTAGCTTACTTTTATATTTACTTATTTCTATTCTAATTCTCTTACCTCTTTTAGCGTTATAAAGCTAGAGAGAGTTGTTAATATTACTACTATAAATCTTCTATTTAACTCTTCTAGTTCTAGTAGATATGTGTATACGCTTTAGTATACTTCAAAAGCATCTTTTATTATACGTATATTTTTAGTAAAGGTTCGTAGGGTGTCTCCCACAAAATTCTAGTAAACATATTAAGTTAAAAGTTTAAGAATTCTTAATTAGTTTAAATTTAACACTCTTAGTATACTTGTCTATTTTAGGACTTAATCTATAGTAGGGTTAAGAGAGTCTGCCTAGAAAGCTTTTTAGATAAAACTATTTAGAGATTTCGTGTCCTAAACTATTAATAATAGGCTGAAAATATTATAAACTAGAGAGCAGCCATAACTAAAGGCATAAGCATATCTATTAAAGAATATTTCTAAGTATAAATTATATAACTCTACTTGTCTAGACATATCACTATTAATTCCTTTATAGATAAAGAGAATTTAAATCTAAGGTAGCTATGCTTTTCACCTAACCTAAAAGTGGTCAATAAGAACTACTTTTTTTTTCTTTTTTAACTACTAATATAGTCGTAATAGATTCTGCCTATATATATTAATTCTTTACTAGCTTTTAGGTCTTAGCGTTTAGTCTTAATAGTATTAGCTTATTATTTACTACTAGTATAGAAACTATTCGGTTTACTGGTACCAGTCTAGCACTCTTTTGCTTATCTAAAGTGAAAGTAGAAGCTTAAGAGTTAAGATATTTTAGCAAGCCAATCCTCTCACCACTGTCATGTATAAAAAGAATAAAATTATTTGAATTTAGTGTAGACGGTAATTGCGGATTAGCTGACTTAATCTTTAATAATATAAATATAGGTTTTACTGGCTTTAGTGTAGTCCTTTATATCTTAAGCTTATACTATATAAAAAGTAGTACTAGGTACTTATTCTTTTTAGTAGAATATATATACAACTTCAATATCTTCTAACTCTGTAGTAGAATATTAATTAGGTTTATTAACCAGCGTAGACAGCTTTAGCGTGGATTTATATCTAGCTACCTTTAAAGACCTCTTATATACACTCTAGCACTTATTTTCTTTATTATTCTGTTTATGCTAAAGCTCTAAGAGCTCCCTCTAATAGCAGGTTCTAGTTAGATTAATAAAAGAGATAAGAGGTAAGTTAAACCTTATCTCTTCTAAAAAGAGTAACAAGTAAACAACTAGTGGGGATAATTAAGTAAAGTATAGCAGTAAGTAGAGTAAAGGGCGCTTAGAGAACGACAGTAAAGGCAAGAAAGTAAAAGTAAAGGTAGGAAAGGAAAAGCAAAGGAAAAAAAAAAAAAAAAGGGTGAAGGTGGGAAAGGCAATGGTGAAAGATAGACACTATTAACACTACCTTTTTCACCTTGCTGTGTCTGCCTACCCTGCCTTCATCTATTTAATTCTAGCTCCCTACCTCTTCAAGCTATCAAACAGCCTTCGATTCTCGCTCTTGTCTGCTCGACAGGGGCATTCTCAATCCTCTACTCAATTAATCACTATTATCAATCAAACTCCTAACAAGCCTCCTAAGCTAATCTGTCATCCAGTGTTCTGCTTCCTAGCGCGCCAGGTACGTTAATCCTGTTGTCTTAAGAGCCCTACCTGACTAACTATATATTCTAGTAGCTTTCCACGTTATATACTTTATAATGCCATGATACTCCAACACCACTGAGGTCCGCGCGGCCTTTGACCTACTTGCTGAGATCTATAATACCGTATACTATACCTATCAGGCAGACGTCGCCTCCTTTATCGCTGTCGCTAACTTCCAGCCGGGCAAGAATGTGCTGGATCTAGGTACCGGTTCAGGCTGGGTCATCATTAAGGTAAAGAGGAGGGTTGGTAACGGAGCGTGTGCAGGTACGGATTGTGTAAGGAGCTTAATGGTCCAGAGCGCTAAGCCGAACATCATCCAGGCCAGCTTTACTACCAGTAGCGGTGTGCCTGCAGTCCAGTCGATCAGGATCTTTGAAGCAGACATTACGTCAGCCCATCAGCTTGGAGCATCGCGAGCCTGCCTCCCTCCCGGTACCACTGGCTTTGATGTTATCACGGGTCTCTGGGTTTTCGATCTCCTCCCTTGGGACCACCGATCCTACTCGCTGCGGCTTTGGCGAGACATGCTTGCACCCAGGGGTCGCCTTATCCTTCACATGAGATACCAGTTGCAGCGGGCGGACTACCTTAAGGGTACTGAGTGCCTAGCAAGCATGACGGTCGAAGCTCCCGGCCCTGAGGAACGTCTGCCGAGCGGAAGACTGATCCAACGGCAGCAGGCCATCAAGCAGGTCACGGTGGCGATTCCGGCCATGTGGGCCAAGTGTCAGCAGCAGGTACAGCAGCTGGTACAGGATTATAGGCTTGAGGTGGTTTCGATGGAGGATGCTAATACAGGGAACGATGGTATCTGCGATTCCTATGATAACCAATCTGTTAATCTTCAGCAGAGGGTGGAGGAGAGTTAGCAGTCACGGCATAGCTCTACCAATCCACTGCCTAAACATGAGTACGTTTTGGCACTTCAAAAACTAGTGGTAGAGGATAAGACGGCGAGATTGGCTTTAATAGGGTTGTTTCTTAATTCTAAGCACGTAGCAGTAATTACGGTGCTGCAGAAAGCATAGGGAAATCGTCTAGTAGCATAGATCATAGAAAAGAATTAGAATAGTATACATAATACGATAATAGTCACCGCTGAATTCGTGACTGTGATCTGGCTTTAATTGCCTATATCCTTTAGCTTTAACTGCTCTTTCCTATATAATAGTTAAACTTAATCCTTTATCATCACCCTATCTCTATTCCTAGTATTTGAATCTCTAAAGTGATATTTAAGAGTAGAGCACCGTATATTCTATCTAGCTCATTAAAAAGAGTTAATACAAGCACTCTCTTAAACTCTAGAAATGCCTTGGCATCGTACAGGTAGGTAAAAGATAGTTATTAAGCTACTATTAAACAGTACAATAGTACAATTCCTTAACTAAAGGCCATAAATTAAGTTAAAGAAAAAAATAAAATCCGTACAAGTGTCACGGCCAGCATGAATTTGTAGATAATTATAAATAGTTATAAGTAATAGAGCGCTGTATTAGAGCTACTCTACTAGAGTATAAAAAAAAGATAGTAAAAGAAAAGAAGTTAATAAAGCTTTTATATAGTAACCTAAGAGCGCTAGTGAAGGGTGTTATGTAATATTATATAACTATAATAAATAACAGCATTATATATAAATATAGCATATAATAAGTTATTATAATAAGTTAATAGATTATACTATAGACGTGACACGTAAAGCGTTTTTCTTTTAGCTAAAGTCTAAAGCTATAAAGCACTTTTTTTTATATGCTTTTAATAAAGGTTCATAAAACGTCTTTTATAAATTCTGGTAATATACTAGGTTAGGGGTTAGAGCGTCTTACTTAGTTTAAATTTAACACTCTTAATATACTTATTTATTTATAACTTAATCTATAGCGGAGTTTAAAGGGTCTGCGTAGCAAGCTTCTTATATAAAGCTATTTAGGTATTTAAAGAGACAGTAAAGGTAAAGAGAAGAAGATAAAGATAAAAAATAGAATAATAGAGATCTTTAGAATAGAAAGATTAATACTCTTAAGACTACTCTTTAGCTATATTCTCTATAAATATGTTTTACTTATTTACTAAGTCCTATTCCTAGTAACGTCTGATAAAAGTTTATTTAAGTGAGTGTAGCTAGCTTATATACTTTTAAAATATTAGCATATACATATATTTATTAAGACTAGAAGAGTTAAATAAAAGATTTATAGTAGTAATACTAACCCCAAATTTTAGACTAAAAGAAGCAAGGGTATTAAAATAGGGATAAGTAGATATAAAAGCTAGCTAACTTACTAGTTAACCTAACTTCTACCCTCTCTATTCTTAGAATCAGTAACAAGAATCAGGCTTGGTAGGCAAAGACTAAATAGAAGTCTTCTAGTAACTAAGAGCTTTAGTTTTAACTAAGGTGTTTTTACTAAAGCTGTAATATCTTAACTAGGCTTTAAAAGTCTATATCTTTTCTTTTACACTATCTACAGCATCTTATTTCAGTGCTAATATAATATAACAAGCTATAGTACTAGAAAACAGCTTACAGTTTAGGTTTTTTAAATTTTAGGTAATAAGCTATAAAAAAGATAGTCTCCCTTTAATAGGTTAAATATATTAGTAATAATATATCTTTTTACTTAGTAGTAGAATAAAATATATAAGTAAAAGACTAAAACCTCTAGCTATTTTCTTCTAATCTTTAATCTTATTTCTTCACTGTGAAGGCTTCTTTACTTATAATAGTATTAACTATTCTTAATTCCCAAACATTACGCTCTTTTTGTATTATTAATTGTGTTTAAAAATAGCTACTAGACTTTATTTATTACTCTTTATAAATACTATATTTTCCTTAGCCTAGCCTAATTTTTAGCTAATTACAAGTGACTATTTAGAGATATAATAGGATTTTATAGCTATTTCTATTATAAAAAGAACCACTTACAAGCAGCTAATAGAGTAAGTCTAAAAAAAAAAAAGTTATAGCTAATAAAAGGGCAGTAGACTGCTTTTTTATAATTTCTATTATTTAAATACTATAGCATTTACCTACCTGACTAATAGCCTCTTAGATATAATAAACTAGCTAAATTTCCTAGCGTTTATAAGTATAAGAGTTTTTAGATAGCTATTAAATAATATTATAGCTATAAATACACAGAGCATCTAATACAGCAGGTTCTTTAACTAATTTAGTAGTATATTAAATAATATTACATAACTCTATAATAATTATTTTTATTTATTTTAGTTATATGAGTTGATTATCTCTCTAAACTTAGTCCCAGCTACAGCCACGTTTAGAGAGCGTAATAATATAATATAGCAGCTAGATATAATAAAGCTAACTTAAATTTCCCTAACAGCCTATTTTTAGTAAACTATAATAGAAAGGTAAAATTAATATTACTTTTTCCCCCTTCCTTAAAAGACGTGTTGGTTAATATTTTTGTAGCTAAAAAGAAGCTAGTTAGTCCTCTCGCCTATTATATAACTAGCTAGAGAACTAGTATAAGTTAACTTTTAAAAGTAATTATAAGCTCTAAAGATATAAATAAATAAAGTATAAAAGAACGTATATCTATTCTTACCTAGTACTTAGCTATAGCTGCTAAAACTTAAAACTATTTTACCACACAAACAAGCTAAAGGACTATATTAAAGCGGTGTATTTTAAGAAGTTAAAGAGTAATTTCTTATTCATATGCTCTATTAAGGGCTATTAGTTCTACCTTTTAGTAGATTTACTAGGGTTCTATTTATTAAAGCATATTAGAATATAAAGACGTATTTCTAAAACTAGGCAGTCTATTCTCTTATAGCTTTATGAGATTAGGGAGTTTAATAAATATAAGTAACATCATAAAAGCTATTTATTAAGTTATTATAAAAAGATTTTACCTAACTCTATAAGGCTTATTAATTATCTATATAGACATAATTATAAGAGCCAGCTTTATAAGCGGGTTTTAATTTTTAAGGCTGGATATAATATTATAACGCTAGAAGTCCTATATCCTATCTATAAGTAAAAAAGAGAATTCTATAAGAAAGTAATTAAATATATAGAAATATCACACCTTATAGCAGATAGCGAGCATTTTAATAGATAGTATAAGTACTTTAAGTAATTAGAAAAGATATACCCGTTATCTAGTATATATATATATAGAGAGTAGTTAATACAACTAGTAGAAGACACATAGTTAGGGTGTTTAGTATATAATTTTAAGATAGTTATAAAAAAAAACATATAAGTTCATGACTAGCACTATTACGATTTTCTTATTCTAAGTTTAAGGCTTTTACGTTATAAGAGGGGTATTTTTAGAATTTAGCCAGAATTTAAAGAGTATAAAGTGTTTAAAGACATTATTCTAGATATAGAAAAAGAGAGCGTGTTCTTTTTAATATAGGATAATAACAAATAGAATAATATATATTAGATAGGAAAGAGAGATATATTTAGAAAAAATAAAGTTAAAAAAGCTACCTAGTATATAAAGATAATAGACAATAAATTAAATTACTAATTATTTAAAGTAGAAGTTAATAGATGTGTAAATTAAAGTACTATATTAATATCATCTTAAACTTAAATAAATAAGCAGGCTTTACTTAAAAATAAGAGCCAAATCCAAAGAAAAAAAAAAAAATAAAAAATAAAAATAAAAAATAAAAATTTTTTTTTTTTAAGTATTTTGTAGAAATTTAGCTAGTAGTATAAACAAAAAATAATCTAAGCTACTTATAGAACTAAAATAAAATAAATAGAGTAAAAAAGTAGACTCTACATGCTAAACTAAAGAATATAAAGTAAAAAATAAAAAGTAATAAAAGTATAAAAATAATATAATTTAGAAAACAAATATAAGAAACATAGTTAAAGTAAAGGTTATAGGTTTTAAATTTTTATAAAAGGATTTTAAAACGTACATATAATACGTAATACCATTTATATTATTATAACATTCTTTCTAGTGTTTTTAAGAGTGTTAGGGAGAAGTTATAAAGTACTTAATATAAATAATATAACATTAAGCCTTTTTTAAGACGCTAACTAAATTAAATTTTTTTTTTTTTAGAATACTATTATAATATATGTAAAACATATTCAAGTTGCCTAAAAAAAAGAATCTAGAAGATATAACTATATTACTTAGAATATAATCTCTAGTATAATAAGAACTAATAGTTAAAACTAATTTTAGCTTTAACACATCTAATCATGTTTCCTTCTCTTTTTTAATAATCCTAATTTTAAGAAAAATTTCTTCTACTTTATACTTTTAATAGTCTCTACTAGCGGCAAGTAGAACTTGTTAGCTAATTTCTAGTTTCCTTTATTATTAAGATATTCACTATCTATTATGTTAGTCTTTATATTAAATCTAGTAAAATTATCCACAATTATAATTAGAGAAGCTGGAGTAGACTTAGTAGGAGCTTAAAACATAATAACTTTATTAAAATTAATAATATATTTCTACGCAAGAAAGCGCGTCTTATTTTTAGTAATAAAAATAAGTTAAAACACCTTTTAAATTTATTAGTACTATATATATATATATATATATATAAATGTCTGGCTGATGTCACCGCGTGATTTACGTATTAAAAAAACTAGTAAATAATTTACTAGGATTTTCATATTAGGCTTACTTATGTGTATCTGATTTATAAGTATTAAATATATTATAATAATATCCTAGATTAGCTTCCCTTAAATAGTATTATTAGTTTTAAGATATATTATAATTATATCCGGCTTTACAGCATTTAGCTATCCTAGTAGCTAATTATTTCTAATAATACTAGTTATAAGAGAACTAGCATGGCCTTTGTTCTTACTATTGTACAGAAAACTATAATCTAGTGCCTTATTAGAACTAATAAAGTTAGTATTTATAATACTAGCTTTTTAAAGCTTTTTATAGAGAATAGTATGTTAGTAGCCCTAAATAAAAGTTAGTACATACTAAGATAAGATAAAGTATAAAACTATAAGATATAAAGTAAGTATTAAAAAGAATATAAATAGTAATATACTAATATACCTATAATTAAAGCTCTAAAGAGCATAATCTTAACCATAATAGCAGTAGCTTAGCTAATAAGGCTTAGTAAGCTAAGAATAGTAGTAATATTAATTTTAACTATAGTAGTTCCTAATTCTTAATACTTCTAATAGAAATATTAAGATTAAGCTAATTTTCTAGCCAAGATAGGAATTAGAGAGTGATATATTAAAAGATAGTAAAGAAATTAGATATAAATAATACAGCTAGCTAAAGTACAAAGTAGATTACTACTATTAATTAATGCTATAAATAGTGAATTAAGTTAAGCAAGTATATATTATTTTTATAAAGAACTATAAAAACAAGCTATATAAGTCCTATACTTAAAAAACTAAATTAAGGCTATCTATTCATAACTAAGTAACTAGGTATAATAAACTATATTTAAAATATACGTAGCCTAAGCAAATGCTGCTGGAAATATTAGATTATATTATACCATATTCCTTCTAGCGGCGCTATATTTATAAAGGAATTTATTTATACTATACTATATTCCTCCTAACAGTACCGTATTTCTTTTAGTGGTGTTATATTTTCTTCTAATAGTACCACACTTCTAAAAAAAACCTTTCTATATTAACGTATTTTTATTAGGGTATACATAGCCTAGGTAATTACTAATAAAAACATTTTCTATTTAAAAGAAGAAACGGGAAACAATTAATAAACACTATATTATCCAAAATTAATTCAAGACATAGAATTAACGTTTAAGGGTTTGTTTTTTAATAACTATTAAAAGAGAAAATACTTTAAGTAGCCGACTACTTATATAGATACTAATATTTAATTATAATTATTTAATAGCTTTCTAATTAGTTAGAAAATACCATAACAATATTTTAGTAAAAAAATTAATTTTTTATGTTTTATTTTTAATATATATAGATATTTTAGAGGATAGCTAGTTTAATATATACTAAAAGAAAAAGTGTAGCGTAAAGTAGATAATTCTAAAATTATTTATATTTATATAAATTAAAGTAGTAAGAGTGATTTATAAAATAAGTAAGTATAATTAAAACTAACACGCCTACAGGAAAAAAGAAAAAGAAGATAAAAAAAAAGATAAAATAAAATAAAAGTGCGAAAAAAAGAAAAAAGGAAAAAAAAAAAGAGAAATACATATATATATATTTACGTCTTTTTATAGATAATATCTCTCTAATTGTCTAATAATGTTAAGAAGTAGCTAGGTATTATTTAA
The DNA here is from genome assembly GCA_010093925.1 of Zopfia rhizophila CBS 207.26. Lineage (NCBI taxonomy): Eukaryota > Fungi > Ascomycota > Dothideomycetes > Zopfiaceae > Zopfia > Zopfia rhizophila. The sequence goes on from ML994773.1 coordinate 37,866, forward strand.
CGCTAACGTAATATCTTTTAATTCTATAACGCAGCTAAGTATAAAAGTAAAACCTAAAAAGGCATCTAAAATAGCCAAGAAAATATAATTATTTACTTAAATTAAATATATTAGAAATACTAGGGTTTATAGTAACAAGTAAAATACATAATAAACTAAGATATAAACATATATATATATATATTATTATTATTAATGCGATAATGTATATTAAATCTGTAAAATATAAAGTTCTTTAACTACTATAGTAATATTAAGTTAAGTATATTAAATTAGACTAGACGTATATATTACTAATTAGGCCTATAGAATATAATAAATACTCTAATAATATAATCTATACACTTCTAAGATTATTAAGTGTTATAATACCATCTATTACTTTATTTAGTATTGTAAATATTAATTAGGTGTTTAATAGCTTACTATTTATTAATACGTCTTACTAGGACTTTCTAAGCTTTTATTTTATAACTACTATTTACACTTAGCTTTATTAGAAATATTACTAGTAAACATAGCTTTATTAGAACTATTACTAGTAGATATAGCTTCTTTAGAACTATTACTAGTAAATATAGCCTTATCAGAATTATCACTAGTAGGCGTGGCTTTATTAGAATTATTACTAGTAAACATAACTTTATTAAGAGAATTACTAGTAGATATAGCTTTATTAGGAAAATTACTAGTAAACATAGCTTTATTAAAAGAATTACTAGTAAACATAGCTTCATTAGGAGAATTACTAGTAGGCATAGCTTTATTAGAAGAATTACTAGTAGGTATAGCTTTATTAGAAGAATTACTAGTAGATATAGCTTTATTAGGAAAATTACTAGTAAACATAGCTTTATTAAAAGAATTACTAGTAAACATAGCTTCATTAGGAGAATTACTAGTAGGCATAGCTTTATTAGAAGAATTACTAGTAAGTATAGCTTTATTAGAAGAATTACTAGTAGATATAGCTTTATTAGAAGAATTACTAGTAAACATAGCTTTATTAAAAGAATTACTAGTAGACGTGACTTTGTTAGGAGAATTACTAGTAAGTATAGCTATATTAGAATTATTACTAGTAAACGTAACTTCCCTAAGAGAATCACTAGTAGTAGGAGTAAACCAGACTTTAGAAATAGGTTAGACTTTAGGGGTAGGTTAGTCTTTAGGAGTAAACTAGACTTTAAAAGAATCTTTAGACTTAGAAATAAACTAAACTTTAGAAGTGTTCTTAGGCTTAGGCGCACCCTTAAGCTTAAAAACGCCTTTAGACTTAAAAAAGCTCTTAGTATTCTCTTCCTTTAAAGAAGTTTAAATATATAGCGTATTAGCTTTCACGCCTCTATTTATAACCTTTTAGTCTAGGTCTATAAGTATATATTAACGTTTATTTAAGTTATATAAAAATACTACTGTAAGTATGCTTATAGCTAGAAGAAAAGCCAGCACAGAATTAGTAAAACACATTTTTATATATTAAGACTAATAGTAGTTTAAAGTAGAATAGATGTTAAATATAGAAACAAAAGAGACTTAAAAGTACTGTTAAAATATAAATACTCTAGAAACTAAGAAAACAGCAAATTAAGTTTATATGCCTGATTTAAGAAATAACTTAAATACTAATATAGTGTAAAAGCTATGTATAATTTAACTTAAAATATATCCATCTAATATGGAATTAGGCTGTACGTATATGGCTTTAAAATAAAGAAATAAAAGGTATAGGCCTATAAGGATTATAGTATAAGCTAACTAAAGTCTATTAATAATTTAACTATAGTATAGCCACCTTGCTATAAATCTGGCTTTTTAACTTTTTATTATAAATTTATACTATAAATTTAGGCTTTTAACTTCCTATTACGAATCTGCGCCGTAAATCTAGCTTTTAACTTTCTATTACGAATCCGTACCATAAATCTAGCTTTTGGCTATTTGTAATAAACTTATGTGGTAAATCTAGCTTTAACCTACTATAAACCAAATATTTATTCTTATAGTAGTATATAATAGTTTCTTTCTTAGACTAAAACGTTAACTATACTATAGGAGCTAATAAAACCCTTATATTAATAATAGCTAAAAGAGACTACTCCTACTAAATTTAGGTTCTACTTTTACTATAACTTAAAGTAATTTAGTAGAAGAGAGCTTACTCTACTAAAACTATTTTAATAGCTAGTAGTTTATATTAATAGGCTAAGTTAAAAAAAGCTAAGAATTAAAACCACAGCACACCTTTAGAAAAGAAAAAGAAAAAAGCTGGAATATAGAGATAAAAGGGCTAGTAACGCGTTTACGCTTAAGTAAAGTAATTAGATTATTTAAGATAATTAACACATCCGTAGTAGTTATAGGCTAAAATAAAGTAAAATTACTAAGTTATCCCCTAGCTTTTAAACTTAGACACGTTTAATCTATAGACTAGTACCTAATATGTCTTAAATTACTATATATATATATATATATAGAAGTTCTTTCTAAATACTAAGATACTAAATTTAAACGAATCAAGGACAACGTAGGTAAGGAAAGGTAAATAAGTTAATAAATTATAATCAGCTCTTCTTATCAGAGTACTCTATTCTTAACTAGCTAATTTTAAAAAATATATACTAATTTAAACACGAACTAAACCTGTATTTCTATTAAATAATAATAAACTAGCTTTATTTACTAGGCCTTAAATAAAAGAACTACTGGTAAGTATTAGTTACTAGTGACTATAGAATTACTTTCTAGAGCTATAGATATTAGTATTCTAGATAAATTTCTAGACTTTACTATAGTACTACTTATATTATATAAGAATATAAGAATATCCTCTTCTAAACTTTTAATTACCTTAATAATCTCTACTTTATTTTTAAATGAGGTTGGATGTGGAGGAAGTGATAATATTAATAAAAATAAAACTCTAAATATATTAGTAGAGAAAACTTTAAAGGTAAATAAAAACAGCCTAGTTATAGTTTTATTAAAAGGATTATTTATTAGTGTTTTTACTAAACTTATAGTACTTAAAGCTTTTAGTGCGCTAGTTAGTAGTGCTTATGCAATTTTTATTAAAACAGCAGCTTTAAAAAAAGTAGTAGCTTTAGAGAAAGTAGAGGCTTTAGAGAAAGCTAGGGCTTTAGAGAATACAAAGGCTTTAAAAAAAAAAGCCACTTTAAAAAAAGCTAGTAGTTTATTTCTAAATTTTAATAATAATATAACTGCATTATTAATTCTGGTTTGGTAATTATATATTAAAAATAGCTTCTTTATTATCCTTATTAGAGTAGGAATAGTAGCTGTTCTAGAGTTTACTAGAGTATTATTATTTACTATCTTACTAGAAGCTACGCTGGAAGCTTTATTTAAGATATTTAATACTTTTATACTACTCCAGGCTAGGGGAGCAGCTGATACTTTAATAAAGATTTAAAATTTTCTACCTTTTATTACTTTAGGAAGTGCTAATATAGTTTTAAAGATAAGAGCTATTACAAGTACAGGGAAAATTTTCATAATAAATGTTATATTCTTAAGAAAAGAAAAAAAGGGCAGAATTAGAAAGGTAGTAAAGCTACTTTATAATATTTTAATAATAATAAAATAAGACTTAAAAAATAAGTTCGCCTTAAAGAATTAGTGTATTTATAGAGGCAGTTTACCTAAAGAAATAATCATTAAGTTAAAGTAGTATATCTAATATTTTAGAAAATATTATGCGTACACTCGCGTATATTTAAGATACTTTAATTTAAGTTATTAATTCAACCTTATAAAGGCTACCGTGTTAATAAAATTTCTTTATATTCTACTATTAAATCCTCTATTAAGACCCTATCCTGTATTTTTAGCTAGATATTGTAATTTTATATGCTGTATCTTCCTATAATATCTGTAGTTTAACTATTTCTATATAATAACATATACAAGCCAGAGCATAATCTATTAATTTATTAATTTTATACTAGCTAAAGGTTTAGTAGATAAGTAAGATATTAGTTATATATTTAAGTATTAATATATCTAGTTATAACTTAGCTATAATATAAATTCCTGTGATACATGTTTAAGCTTATACTAGGTACTTATTACAGTATAGTAACCCCTTATGTTATATTATTTCTAATATAGCTTAACACTACTACTTCCTTTAAACCTTTTTTAATTATAAACTCTAGTATATAAAATTCTTATTATTATAGCCGGCCTTTGCATCCCTGATGCTATTATCTTTAAAATTATATAAAACTTAGATATTATTATATTAAAGAGTCTTCGCCTTATTTACTGTTGCCTCTATAATTTAACTAAAACCTACAGAATATCTATCTATTCTAGAATCCTTTAGGGATTATTTTTAAATAATGTTATTAAAAACTTTATACTTTTACGCTACTAGAACCAACTAATCACGTTATTATTTAATATCTATTATAGGGTTAAGAAGTCTAGGTAGATGATTATACTAGTGTTAAAATACTAAAGCTATTTTAGCCTTTTTAAACTAGCTAATAAATATTATAATAATAGCATGTGCCTTAATATAATAGGCGAGTATATAATTATTAGTCTTAGAATTATATAGCGTATATCTGAGATTGCTTAAGAACTTATATAAAAAGAGTTTTATCTTAATCTCTTACTATAAATAAATTATATTTACACAGCTACACGCGGTTTCCTATGGGTTTTAGAACTAAAATATTAAATACTAAAAGCACAGATTATATATCTTTAAAGCTTATTAAGTGTTAGAAAAGAGGACTTCTACTATACTTTAGAATATTATATCCGGATATTATATTTTAGTCACGCTTTTAAATTTAAAGTAAATGGAAAACTAAAACTCCTAATATAAGATAGGCACCTTAAGAGACAAAAATGGATTAAATAGCTGGTTATAAAAAAGAGACTAGATTTTATTATAAAGGCATAAAGAATAGCTATTAGTAATAAGGAATATACTAAGTTAATTATAACGGAATTAGAAAACTACTCTAAAGTATAATTTCTTATTAAATAAGCTGCCATATAAAGCATCTATAATATTATAATATAACTAGGGAGAAGCAGCCTGCTAGGGAGTTATAATTCTATTTTACTTACAACAGAAAACAGCTATAAAAAACTAAAAAGCTAGGCAAGAAATAGAGGATAAGAAAATAGGTTATTTAACTAAAAGCCTTTATAATTAGGGCATTACTATTAGAGTATACTCTTTAATTTAAGTAAATAAAACTTTATATTTTAAGCGTATCTATAAGGTACTAGTAATATAAAAGTAAACATAATAGATTTAGTTACTATTATTCTTATATCTTTTATTATGTTCTCTATTTATTTGTGTATTTTAAAGTATAGAGCCAGACATAAGGTTAACTTAGTTATAGAATTTTTAAAAGAAAAGATTTAGTCTGAAATAATATGAAAATCTATAAGGATTATGTGCCTTAAATAGCCTTATATCCCTATTAAAACTAATATAACTTATGTTATGAGATGTCTATAAAAGCCACTTATTCTAGCGCCTATATTAATAAATTAATTCCTTAAGGATTTAAAAAGAAAACGTATTCTCTCTTATATGGCTTTAATATTTATATCTTTTATAAAAAATAGATTAATCTACCTAATAAATTAAATTTTTTCTCCCGTCCGTTGAATATAAGTAGCAGAGGGTTTATTATCTGGTCTCTAAAATAAGAAGATTTTTAAATTCAATAATGCTATACTAACACGAAATTTTTCTTTAATTCTAAATATAAAGACGATTTCTTTATTTATTTTTATAGCTTACTTTAGCGGCCTCTGGCTCCGTGCTATAATTATTTTTATATAGTTTTTTATTATATTACCACACCGTGCTGAGGCTTTTTGGTTGTAAGAAAAAAATATACTAAAAAAGCACTTAAATACTCTAATTAAAAAATAAGTTAAAAATAAGATTCTATTTAATTAACTAGTTAGGTACTACAGCTCTATAAAGCTAAACCTTATATAATTAGCATATAATAATCTAATAACTCTTAATATACTCTAACTAAATAACTTTATTATCTTTATTAGTAATAGTGGTGGGTACGTAAAAAGAGGTTTTCCCTACCGTTTTTTTTTTATTTTTTATTTTTTATTTTTTATTTTTTATTTTTTATTTTTTATTTTTTATTTTTTATTTTTTATTTTTAATTTTTAATTTAAAATTTAAAAAAAAAAAATTTTTCTGCCCTTTTTTTTCTTAACTGAGGAGTTTTATATATCAATAATGTTAACTAATAACTTAATTATATTAAATATATAGTATACTACTTTAATTATCTGTAAATAGTACTACTTTTATTAAGTAAAATAAAAAAGTACTAGAGGTACACTAAACGTGAGGCTAATTCTAAAGGAAAAGAAGAAATTAAAACGCCTATTATTATTTACTAGAGAAAGTACTAGAATAACCTATTAGAGAATAAATTTAGGAATATATAAATTAACTGCTTTACATTTATGAACTATTTTTACTTAAAATACTTAGTAAATAGAACTAAGATAGCTTTACTTAATATTTTTTATATAATAGAGAATACTGTTTAGCAGCAGTTCTAGTATATACTATTTATTTTATATAACTTTATTAACAGTAAATATGTTACGTAGAGATAGAATAAATAGTTTATTATTAATATTACTTCTCTCTAATAAGTGCTGTTAGTCTACGTGTTTTAGATAAAAAGCTTATATTAAGTTAATTAACTTCTTATAGATAAAGGCTATCATAACTAATGCTAAGTAGAGTACTATTCTAAAAAATAAAATCAAACTATTACTAAGATATAAAATAAGAATAGAGGTAAACCTTAAGCATAATATATCCACTAATAAATAAAAGACTATATATAGTCTTATAATAATAATTAGCTTTTACACTCTCTAAATCTATAGTAGAAGTAATAATAGGGATTCTAACATATTAAATAAGCACGATTATATAGTGTGTTTAAGTATTTAAGAATTATATTATAGAAAGGATTTTTACACCTAAGAATAAGTACTACTTAATTAGGTTGTAATTAGTCTTATTATTTATAGCACACGCTAGTACTTTTCTAGTGCCATAGAACTTAATAGTAAGTATATAGGTTTTTAAATATATTAAAGACAAGACAATAGAAAACTTAATATATTCTAAAATATAATAGTAAATACTAGAATAGCTAATATAATTAGTATATAATATTCCATATCTAATATAGGTCAATTGGATTCAAATGTTAGTAAAATAATAAAAGTATTAATAAAATAGCTAAATTTATTTTAATTTTATAAATTAAATACTAATTTAGTTACTATATCTCTTAGCTACGCTTATTTAGTAGTAGATAGTAAAAGTAAAAATAAAAAAATAAGAGTAAAAATAAAAAAGTAAAAATAAAAATAGAAATATAAAAATAAAAATAGGAAGGTAATAGTAAAACTTAATACTATTAATACTACTTTTTATATTACTATATCTATTTACTATACTAGTATTATCTATGTAATTCTAGCTTTGTATCTCTTTACACTATTTACTAACTCTTAAATTTTACTTAAAGTTATTAAAATAGCCCTAAATTCTAGCATATAATTTAGTATATTAATATATTAATTTAGTAAGCTAGTTTTTAGCATAGTAATAATAGTATATTTCTATCCCATATTTAATATAGTTAAGTTAATAAGGCGAAAATTAAAAAAGAATTCTAGTATAAACTTTATTAAAGTAGGTAATTAATAAAATACCTATTAATATATTAGCACTATCAATACTATAAACGCAATACTCTAATAATTTATAAAAAAAATAATTACGCGTTTATATAGTATTATGTGCTATAAACTCTAAACTTCTACTTCTAGTAGAAATAAAACTTATAGCTTACTCTACTTAAAAAACTTAATATATATATTTTTATTTATTAGGCTATTTAAAAAAAGCTAGTAATTAAACTATATAGTATATCTTTATAAAAAGAAAAAGGAAAAAAAGTAAACGGTGGCCTTAATTTGATATCTAGCTTTACTTAGAAAATATTTTCTCTAGAAACTTTTTTATTATAAGGAAATCTCTCTATAAACATTATACTTAAAGATTATAATTTTTCTTTAAATTAATAGTAGCATGTTGACTTTCTATTAGTTATTAAATATATAAAGATTTAAAAAAAGAAAAGCTAGGAAATAATCACGTAAATAAATAATCAAATATTAAGTACTATCTATTAAAAAGTAAGGTGGTTTCAGGTAGTACTATTAAAATATATATATATATATATATTTTAAACATAACTTTTTATATTTTATTTTTTAGAGTAATTCTTTTAGCATTACTTAATATAGCTATTAGAGAATAGAGGTAATTCCTATAGTAACTAAAATTTTTATCACTAATAATTATAAATATTCTACTTAGCTAGACTATAAAAAGAATATAGTTATATTACCTACTTTATCTAACTACGTAATTTTTATTTTTATTTTTTTATTTTTTTATAATAACTAATATACTTTATAAAAGTACTATATAAACGTTTTAAAATAGAGTCTAGTTTATATACTAAGGCTATTAGATTTATTATATTAGTTAACACTATATAAAAGCTAAACTTAAAATAATATAGTACTTACCTTAACTCTAGCTAGCCTGTTATATCTATAGATAGGTTTTTACTTTACATTATATATTATAATGCTTACTCCTTTAGCCAGTCTTAGCCCTAAATTTTAACTAGTTAGGTCTAGATATTATAAGAACTTCTATCTAAGATTGCTTCTTTCTTAAACTCTAAGAGTAAATTTAAATACAAAGTCTATATAACTCTAACTAAATAAATATAACTATAATACTTATAGTAAATACCTCTTAATTAATAAGATGCTTACGCGGGCGTTTTTTCTTATAAGAAAGATAATACTAAAACCCTTCACACTCTTAGATATATAAGGATGTAGACAAACGTGTTATTATCTACTATAAAAAAAAATAATTTATTTAAAACTGTCTAGTATTTAGTCCTATAAGCTGCTGCTCTTACTAGCTTAGCTATAATTAATTCTATAACTATATTTATTACTATTACTATTTATACTCACTGCTCCACTAGCGTTTAATACTAACTTCTAATACTTATAAGTTACTTATAACCTGAAACTTATCACGCAAAAAGGAAGAAACATAGAGGTAAATTTAAGTTACAAAATTTAGAACTTAATCCTATTAGAAGTATATAGCAGTCTAAGATTTATTACCATTCTTAGATAATATAAGGCAGTATAGAAACTTAGGTTTTTTCTATATCTTAATAATTTTAACTTAAGGACACATGTTCGTGATAAGGCCCTTATAAGAGAAGAATAAATCCACAGTGCTATATAAAGTTTAAATAATATAAAAACTATATATAGCTTAAAGTATCTTAAGTATGTTTATTTATATATTTATTTATATTTTAGGACTACTTACACGCGTGTTAATGAAACCGTAATTATATTACTATATTCTTTTTATTTATAACTTAACTGCGGGGAATTTGGGCCCTTAGCTTAATATATTATCTATTTATAGTATTAGTATATTTAGGGACTTTTTCTATACTAGAGCCGCGCCTAGATCTAAGAGTAGATAAATTTATTTTAGGTGCTATTAAAAACTCTTAAACTATAAATTAATTCTATTTATAATTTTTATTTTTACTAATAAATATCAGAGCGGTGTCGCATGGACATAGGGAAATATATATAATAGAAATAAAAATAGCTATATATAACTTAGTAGTGTATATATTATTCTAATTAAAGCCAGAGCAGAAGCCTAGGTTCCTAATAAGAAAGAAATAGATTTTTAATTTAAGACTTATTTCAGCTCTAAATTAGCGAACATATGCGAAGAAAATTATAGATAAGGGATATAAATAAATCTATTAATAGAATACTAGCTAAAGGTTATGCTTATATAGGTAGACAGTAACAACACTAGTTTTTATTTAATAGCTATAAATTATATTTACTATAATAACAGATAGGATAAAACGCTACTATATAAAGATAATTTTAAGAGTAAAGGGCCGTGCAAAACATCACTTTAGGAGAGTAGAAAAAAAATTAAGAAAAAGAAATTAAAGAATATAGCTATTTATACTATATATTAGTAGAAATATTATTTAACTATTATAGATAATAAAGCTAGCTTCTATATTCTTAAGTATACTTAATACTTTAGTAATGCTAAAGCCTATAATAAATAAAGCTTTTCTATTCATTAGGCAAAACAATATCAGAACTTAACTATAAAGCTATAAAATAAGATTAATGACTTAGTATACACGCCCTATTCTAAAAGCCTTACAGTGTATCCAGAAAATTCTTTATAAACGTTTATTAATATTAGACTATAATTATAAGTTATTCCCTGTTGCTGTTTATATTTAATCTACTTACTTTTATTATATACCTGCTAATTAATTATTACAGATTAACTTAGTTAATACCGCTATTTAAGAGGCTGTTGAGTTCTTTAATAACTTAAAAATCGTCTTTATTAACATTAACCCTATCTATAACGGATACTGTTTTTGTGAATATGGCTATAGTAATTTCGAATAGTACATTAAAGAAAATAAAGTATAGATATAGAATCTTATAAGAGTGTTTAAAACGCGAATTCTGTTGTACTATTTTATTAACTATACTTTTATCTTTAAACCCCTAAAGTATAGACCACAAACGTTAGTAATAATAAGATAAGGTTTAATATATCTAATAGTAAGAGTTTATTTATAAAGCTTATTAATAAATTAATAGAGTATTCTTAACCTAACCTATAAATAGACTCTAATAAAGTTATAGTAAAATTTAGTAATCCAAACAGCCCCAATAATAGTAGTATAGAGTAGAAGTATAAATTAAATAAAGATGTTAATATAAACGTATTAAACTAAGCTAGTAATCTTAAGGTTGCTGCATGTGTTATATATTTTATATAATATAGTCATAATAAAATAGCAAGAGCTATTATTAAATAACTTAAATAAAACTTTAGAATATTAAAATAATAGCTTTTTACTGCTACTATCTAGTACTTATAAACCTCCTAATCCCCTACCTAAGCTTGAGAAGGTGATTTCTATTATTATATAATATTTAATTTATCCAGCAGCTAACTTAGTCTTATTTAAATAATTATTTTATAAAATATCTATAGGTTAATTAACAGTCTACTAAAAATATATAGATAATTAAGAAGTCTAAAATAACTTAAAATCTATCTAAAAAGATGCAACGAATCAGGGCTGATTTATAGTAAATTTAGTTAATATTTTATTTAGTTTATATTTAAACTATTCTATAACAGTAAACTGACTGAGCCCTGAGTTAATTTTTTTTATTAAAAATATAAAATACACAGAGCGGCGTTTATTTTAGTATATAAGCTAAGTTAATTTTATTTTTAGAGACAGAGTTAATTTAGATAATGATATTAGATTTATACTAAATTTAGATATATTATTTAGTGTATTTAGATACACCATCTAGCGCAGTTATATTAAAATATTCTATATAATTATTATATTTAAAGTTAGCTATTAAGTATCTAGCGGGTTTATAACTTATAACTTCTTTATACTAAAATTATAGTATATTATAGACAGGCTATACTAACTAGTAAAAATAGAAATTATCTTTATTACTAGCGTGATTCGGACTCTAAGGAGAGGACTATAGAATACTTTTTTATCACATACTTTTAGTAAAGACTTATAGGCTATCTCTTATAAATTCTAGTAACATCTTAAGTTATTATAATAGACTTTACTTTATTAACTTCTTAGTCTTAGTGTTTAGTTTTAATAGTATTAGCTTATTATTTACTGCTAGCGCAGAAACTATTTAGTCTAGCAGGTATAAGTCTTAACAGCTTTAGTATAATCCTTTATATCTTAAGCTTATACTAAGTAAAAAGTAGTGTTAGATACTTATTTTTTTTAAATAAAATATACGACTTTCATGTCCTTTAACTTTGTAGTAGAATGTTAATTAATTAACTAGTATAGATAACTTTAGCGCAGATTCATATTTAGCTATCTCTAAAGATATTTTATATATACTCTAGAACTTATTCTCTTTATCGTTCTGTTTATGCTGGGGCTTTGAGGGTATAGGTATATTTATTTCTTAAAAACCTTTCTAAGCTTATTTACTTAACTATAGCTAGGTAAAAAATTCACCCACTAATATAAAATCCTAAGACTTAAATATCCACCTCTTTTAAACGCCTATGTAATAGATATATATAGTTATTTTTTAACTATATAAGGCTAGTGCAGATAGATATAGTGTGTAAATTATTTAGAAGTAAAAGAGTAAATAGGATTTTTATAGTATTTTTTTTCATATATATATAATGTTAGGAATCTAGATATATAAAACGTAGTATACAAAACACGTATACAAGACATATATATAAGATTGAAAGTAGGATATTAAAAATAGATCCCTAATTATTAGTAAAGACTCTTAAAAGTAGTAGTAAAGAGCGAAACCAGAAATCTTCTTATATAAATAAGCGGTTTTAAAAGTTAGAGCTAAAGATTTTCTTTTATTATTACTAATAGTAATAACTTTTATTATTACTATAAACAAATAGCGGTATTAGCGCCATACAGGCTAAGATAGAGAGTTAAACTATTATTAAATAATATAATTCCTCAGCTTAAGGCTACGAATTAAGTTAAAGATTAAAACAAAATTAGTAAAAGCTAGTAGCTTATACTATTAATATAGAATATAAGTATTTCTCTCTATTTAAATCAGCTATGTAAAGTATAACGGTGGTAATATAAAGATTTCGTAATTTTATAAAAAAAAGAAGGTAATATATTACTGTGAGAGTGACCTTCTAGTTAGATATATTATTAGCTAGCTTAGTAATTTTTTACTATATATAAACTCTTCTTACTCTCTAGATTCTTAAGTTCTTAATGTAATCTTGTTTAGTTTCTTAGCTACTTAATAAGCTTAATTTACGATAACACAACACATTAGCTAGAGGTAAATAAAAATAGAGTTAAAATAATACTAACAGTATAATAAATATATATATTAGCGTTTAATATCCGCTTGTTATTTTATTCTATAGTAGTAAATTAACTTAAAGCTAGGTTAATTATTTTTATTAAAAACAAAATATACACGTACAGAGGTAAATTTAGGAATAAAGACTAAGTTAATTTATTTTTTTAAGGCTAGAGTCAATTTACATTACGTAATCAAATCTATACTAAATTTTAATATATTATTTAGTATATAAAATTACACTGTCCTTCAGAATTGCATTAAAATATTTAACGTAGTTATAAAGTAAATATAAGTGGAGAGATTAAGAATAGATTTTAGTATTCTTATCTATAATATATAAACTGCTTGTATAAATGCACTATAATTTTAACACAGACAAAGAAAATAGCTTATATACTTTAAATAGAGATTATAATATCTATATAAATAGTTTATAAATCTAGGTGAAATTATAATAGTTATTTATTTAATAAATACTTTTACTTTATAGTGGTAAATTGACTATTACAGGGCAATAAATCTACTTAAGGCAGAGTAGATTTTTATTTTAGAAATAAAATATATTTATATTAAATAATTAGATTTATATTAAATTTAGATATATTATTTAGTATATGTAGTAGTACCGCCTATGTAATTTACATTAAAATATTTACTATTATTATAGAGTAAATATAGGTAGAAAAATTAGAATAAATTTTAGTATCTTTATCTATAATATACAGACCACTTATACTAATAGCTAGTTTCCAAATATTTTTAATATTATAGAACTAGGAATATTAAGCTATATTATACTAGTAAGAATAATAAGTAGTTAGTACAACTATTTAGTTCTAATTTAAAATAAATAAAGTAGTAAAATGTAATAGAAATGAAAGGCTTAGATAATACTATATTATATAAATAAAAGAATTAACTAAAATAGTATAAATAAAGTTATATATATTAGACTATAAACTTCTAGGCTTATAGAACTAGGTTTTCTAAACACAATAATATATCTTTTATTGCCATAGAATGGATAGGGGTTAAAATATAAAGATTAAAAAGAATAGATAGCATAAAGTAATAAAAAGAAACGAAAAAGAAATAAAAAAGTGGTATAAACAGGAATCGAAAAGTTAGCTTCTAAGAAAGAAGAGATAAAAAAAAGGAGTTATAGTTTAAATTTAAGTTAGCTATACTTACACTTAACTACCTCAGATCCAAACCATAAATAGAAATATTTAAAAATTAATAGAAATATATAGAGATAGAAAATAAGAGGATAGTAGAACAAAAACAGGACATATATTAAGACAATAAGTGTTAGTTATATTTTTATATATATTAACTCTATAAGGACAAACTCAAATAAGATAGTTCAAAAGTCAAAATAAAGGTGATAATATAGTTAATTATAATAAAATAGTAGAAAAGGTTTAAGACATTTAGAATGAAGATAAAAAATCACTATATTTTAGTTTCTAAACATTCTTAGTATTATAGGCTATATAATTAAGTATCTTAAGCTATATTATATTACTAAGTAGTAGCAAAAACAATAAAGTAGCTAGTATAAAAATTTAGTTACAGTTTAAAAATAGTAAGTTAGTAAAATATAATAAAAATAAAATTTTAAATATATAGAAAGACGCCAGGATATAGACTTTCCAGAAAAAAGAAAGAAAAAAGTAGTTTATAATAGAATAGAGAAGTCGGTGTCTAGAAGAGAGGATAGAAAAAGAGAAGAGAAAAAGAATAAGAGATAAAAAAGAAAAAACAAAAGACTACAGAAGTATTTAGAATAGTGGTTATTATTTAGGGGTATACAGTTTAAATAATAGCAACCAGCCTAAATAACTTATAATCTTCTTCTTTTTTTCGAAAATTAAATAAAATATATAGAGGTAGAAAACATAACGTATTAAGTAATACATTAAACTTTATATTAGGCTTTATTTTAAGCTTCATATTAAACTTTATACTAGACTTTATACTAAGCTTTATACTAAGCTTTATACTAAGTATTCTATTAGGTATTATATTAAGTTTTATATAAAGATTTAGTTTTTAAGTATTTATTTAAAAAAAAAAAAAGTGGTACACACTAGAGTCGAATAGTTAACTCTTATTTAGTAAGAAAAAAAGTATATTAGTATGTTAACCAAACACCATATTTAGTCAACACACTTAGTATATAAATAAAAATTTTGAAAATTTTTAGAAATATATAGAGGTAGAAAAGTAGGAACATGGGAAAATAAAAATAAAATATATATTAAAATAATATATATTAATTATTTTTTATATATACTAACTTTATAAAGACAAATTCTGAGAGTATTATATAAAGGAATAGAGTGAATTTATTTGAATTCTTTATATAAGAAATGCCAAGACGCACGGACGGTCAAGTAGATTCATTTAAAATTTTAAAGTAAATTTATTTACTCTTTTTATAAATAGTTTTTACTAAAAATTAAGCAAGCAATAGCAGATAATAGTAGTAATAAAAGATTATAAAATAGCTAAAAAAAATCACGAAATGCGTTAGATGCACAGGTGCAAAAATAAAATTAAAATAATTTTAATAAAGTCTATATAAGCTAAAACGCTTTAACTATAAATAAATATAAAATACATAAAAAAGCGTTTATCTTAGTATAGGTATAAAGTAAATATTTATTTAAATAGTAGAGTTAATATTAATTACGCACTTTAAGTTACACTAAAATTAAATATCTTATTAAGTGTATTTAGATATACTATCTAGCATAGTTATATAATAATATTTTATATAGTAGTTGTGTTTAGGGTTAGATACTATATAAGTAGTCTCTTTATCTAAGCTAAAATTATAGTGCTAAGTTTAAATAATTCTTATTATATCTAAATTATATTATCCCTTAATGCGCGTATTATCAGACCATAAAAGTTAAAATAAAAGAAAAGATAATAACACTAGGGAATATTTTAAGGAGTAAATTAACTATAAACACTAAATATAAACTAGCTTAGTAATAACAGTTTTTATAGTTTAAATAGCTTAAGTAAGATAAGTTAATGTAATACTTAAGTTAACTTAGTACTTAATACTATTACTTAAAACTATATAGGCGTAAAGTTCTTCTTATCTTTTTTATTCTTACTATCCTAAACCTTCTCTACTTTATATATAGTTAGTGGTAGCTTAGCTTTAATGCGGAGTAACTTCTTTTCATTAATTAAACTACCTATAATACTTTTAGAATCTAGCTAAAAATTAAAAGCCTGGCTAGTATTATATGTATTATAATTAGCTTTTTTAATAAGCTTAAGCTAGATATACTACTTTCCAACACAAAGCATTTACTTCACCTATATATTACTAATTAGATTATAAGGTATTAGATAGAGACTACTTTATCTAAGCATATTAGTAGCCTTATATTAACAGTAAGCTTACTATAAACGCTTATTAAAGATACTCTTCTTTTTATTTATAGCGTTTTTGTAAACTAGCTATAGTAAAGCTCTTTTTACCTCTGTCTATAAATTTCCTTTTTTATTATAACTATAACTCTAGTCTCTATCTCTCATCTGGTCTTCTTTCTTAAGTGCCTTAATCTTTTTAGTATATATATTAGCTAAGAAAACTACTACCTAGTAATATTAGATATAAATAGTAGTAAACTAATTTTTATAAAAGTTTACTATATCCTAAGCATAACAAAACGTCTTGTTAAGGGTATTATACTAGAATAAATAGTCATTATGCAACAGCTATAGTAGAGTTCTTTTAATAAAACTTAATAAAGTCTTAATAAGCTTAATAGCAGAAGAGAGTTTAGTATATATTAGAAAAAAAGTTCTAATATCCTACTAAGCTTTTAAAAAAGAAGCGGCGTGGTACCGGGCAGTTAGATTACTTAAAGTATAAATATTTTAAAATATAGTAATAGCTATTACATATAGAGTGTAAGTAGCATCATAAAAAGAAGACTTAATAATACATTTATTAATAATTCTAATAATAGGTTATTTAATAATCTAGGTAATATTAGTTTTATTTTTATATAGTATAAAGGTATAAGCGCTATGCTTAGTAGAGAAAGCATTTTTATAAAGCGCTATTAAACTAAGAGACTGCTTTTTTTTTAAAGCTTATAACTTCTACCTCTTAACACGCCTCTACTCAGCATAAAAAGTATTATTTATAAAAGTAGTTTTTAAAACTAGTTCTTCTTCTAATAATACGTTTACTTTTTTAGTAGGGTTACTAAACTAACTTAGTTCTAACTTTTATAAACTTATAGGGTATAGTTTATCTAGCTTGTTTAAGTTATTTTACTTACTTAATATCTTTAAATCTACTATCCTAGCACGTTTAGCACCTAGTGTCTAACTAATTATAATAGAATATTTAATAGAATATAAAGAAGAGTCCAGCAGCCTTTATATAAAGAAAGATTTATTAGTATCTTCTATAAATAGAAATACTACGTGAGCTAGTACCTTCTAGTATGTATTTAAAAACATAGTTTTAGAAAATATCTCACGTAGTAGCTAAATAGCTAATAATATAGAATTAGCTATAAAGACAGGATTATACTTAGTTAAGTTATTAGAAACTAGCTATCTAGTGCTGTTATTATTAGATAGAGTATCTTTACTAGAATTTAACTTTACTACTTCCTAAAAGAGCCTCTGGTAATGCTTGTTAGGTATAAAGTAAAAATACCTATATAAAAACTCTAGCTCTTTAGCAGTAGTAAAGCTCTAGATACTATTATCTAACTATTAAACAGCTTATTTAGATAGGTATGCTTAATATAATTTTTATAACAGCAACAGCAGCTATAACATATTCAAGGTAAAAAATTAATAGTATAAAATAGGAGGGGGTTATATATAGTATAGTATTAGAATATATTAGTTATACTAAAACTCTCTAATTTCTAGGTCTAATAGGACTAGAAGTTATGGCCTATGCTACTTAAGTAACTTACTATATTTATTACATTAACAAGCTAATTAAAATAGCCAATAATTTAAATTCAAGTAAATCCTATAAAAAAAGAAAAAGAAAGTAACTAATATATAGATATAATATAAAGATACGAGGGCTATTAACGCGTTTATATTTAACTAAGATTAATAGAGCCGTTTAATAAGCTATTTTAATATATTCTTAAGTATTAGATAGCTATTTATAGGTAGTATATTATTATAATACTACTAGTATAATTCTTTATGCATCTAAGAGAGCACTATCTAAGCGTGTTAGTAACAGTATAAAGAGAAATTATAATAGTAGTAAAGTTATTAATAGATTTTATATAAAAGCTAGAGGACGTACTTATTCTAAAGTAAATAAAGAGACTAATTAATAGTTTCCTAGTATATAGAGATAGCATAACATGTCTATCTAAGTAGTGTTAGTATACGTATAAAATAATTTAAGATATTTAAGGCTATTATAAGTAAAAGTATAAATAAGTAAACGGTTAAAAGTAAGGCAGAGATACTAAAAGAAAAAGTAAGTAGTCTAATAACAGGATATAACAGAATAGGTAGGCTTATTAGTATTTTTTCAAAACAGCCAGCACGTAGCCCGCATACTTTCTAATATAAATAAAAGAGATAAATAAAGAAGAGATAGGTATTATCTTTTAGATTAATATAATAAAGCTTTAGTAGTAATAGAAGGAGGTTAATAAAATAGCATAAAAAATAAATATCTAGAAAGAGAGCTGCTATCTAGCTAGCGTATAGATTAAATTTACTAGATAGCTAATATATTTATAAAACTTCTTTAGACTAAACCTATTATAGTTCGCGCAGGCGGCTAATAGAGAAAGGGAGAAGTAAGAAAAGAAACTTAAGATAAAAAAAAAGCAGGGACTAAAAAAAGCATATAATATAATAAAATAGCTTATATAAAAGGCCTTTTAGACTAGTTAACCAGAGATAATTAAGTAATCTATACTTAAGTTTATTAACTAATATAAAACTAGTATAAAAACTAATAAAGTTTTGTTCTACTTAAAGTAAAGAGTTTTAACTATGTGAAAATATAGCTAGCAGCTAGTTATTATTCTCTAGTATTTATAGTATATATATACTAGAGCGGAGCGGCTGCCTTATAAGCTTTTAAATAGATAATAAATATATATAAAAATACTATAACATACTACTTATTTAGATAATCTTAAAGAGAGAGGTAGAGTAGAAGAATATTATCTATATCTTTAAATTACGCTATTAGACTATCTACTACTAGGAGACGACTATAAGAGCGGGCTTTTAAATAAGCTAGCTATACTAGAAATTAAACTAAATAAGCAGAACACTAGATAAGTCTTAATATATAAGTATTTACTAACTTTATTAGCTATAATTACTATCTCTAGGGCGCTAGTAGTGTACTATATCTACCTCTAATATAAAAATACGCTCCTATATAAGGAAGAGAATATGCTAACTATATTTAAGCTAGTTAAAAACATAGTCTACTAGTTTATAATATTAACTGAATTTAATAGCATGCTTAGTTTTTTTAACTAGATGCTACATATACGCACATATGCTTACACTAAAGTAAAGAATATTATAAAGACTAGATATATATTATAAGATAGAGACTATTTTCTTATTAATAAGTAGAGCTTTATATTAGCTAACCTCTAGTCTATAGCTAAAAGCCTTTATAAGACAGTATAACTACAGCTGCTAAAAAATATCCTGCTTTTAAACATTAATAAAATAGAAAATATATAACTAGGAACTATATTACTACTAAAGCTTTTACTAGATAAGCTTATAAATTAACTAGTAGAGATAGCTAAGAGCTAGAGCTTTTTAAAGCACCTAGATAATAAGCTAAATAGCTAAGCAAACTGGCTATTTAATCAGGTTTTAACTAAAACTTAATTATAAAAGAGATTTATATATAGTATTAACTATAACTAATAGCTACTACAGATTTAATAGCGTAATTAAGCTATAGCTAAGTATATAAAAGAAGTATGTAAGTTTAAGGAAAGGAAATTTATATTAGTATATATATTAGAAAGCGCTCCGGCCTGCAGCTCTAAAATCATCACAATCCAGTATAAGAATAGTAAGAAGAGGATTAGGTATTAGAGTATTTTCGTTAAAGAAGGTATAATCTTATTTACTATAATATATTATAAAGATTACAGCTTTAGTAAACGCGTTAAAACTATCTATTAATATATTTCTAAAGAGGTAGAAAAGATTATAGTTTACTATCTTAAGCTTAGTTAGTCATTTATAAATAACCTATAAATACTTTATAAAGACGTTATATATTATACGGCATTCTTATAGGAGCCTAAGCCTAAGAATAAGTAAACTAGTAAAAAAAAAGATAAAGACAAGAGTAAGTATAAGAATAAAAGTAATAAAAATAAAGAGAAAGGTAGTAAAGATAAGAAAGTAGTAAATCTAAATAAATTCTAGAGAACAGATTACACTTAGCGTGTGATATAAGAATAGACCTCTATATATTTAAATATAGTACTTTTAATAAGCATATAGCGACATACCTACCTGGTTATCTACTAAAAACTAGTAAAAAACAGTAAGGTAATTAAGATACTAAATATAGTATATTACAACTGGAAACCCGTTAGGCGAAGTAATGCCTATATAAAGCAATCTAGACATAACTACTAAACAGAAGAAAAAGTCTATAGTAGGGCTTTAATAAAGTCTCTATTCTAGACTATAGCTAAGTATAAGAAGTTTCAGCGTATTAGTATAGACTAGCACTATATACTAAGTTTTCAGTTAATATAAACAGAAGAGTATGTGTATTTAGCTACTTAATTATAAATACTTACATAATAAGAAGAAAAAGAGCTATATTAGTAAATAGTACTAGTAAATATTAATCTTATTACATAGCTAAAGCAGCTTATTAGACAGCTAGATGCTATATTTTAAGGCATATAAAAAGCTAGGCTAAAGGCTATCATATAGCACCAGTTACGCGTGCTTATAATTATAGCTATAGATAGTAAAAAAAATATACTCTTCATACTACCCACTTCCATCTCACCTAATAGAGATATAACTGTAGTTATTATATTATTAATATTTTTATAAATAGACCTTAAGGATCGCTGCGATCATCTCAAGATCTATTATATAAAATAGAATAAAAGAAAGCTATTATACTAGGTAAGTATTATACTTATTATACCTAAGTTAACCATTATAAAAGCATTTAGTTAATTTATTAATAAGAAGTATATAATACACTAGCTAGACTATATCATCCTTAATAAGTACCATGTCCTAACTAAATTAATACTAGACTAGTAACTATAGTTCTTAAAGCTTATAGAGATAATAGAAAAGAGTATTTAAGTTATATATTTTATAATAACGTTACTATCTACGCGGTAGCTAGCATTCTTTAAAGCTACTAGTCTAAATATATAAAACATAAAGATCTTTTAGGACTGTATTATTTATATTAATATTAAGTATTAAGTACAGAAGTACGCACGTGATATGCTTAATAAAACTATTATATAGCTAGTAAAAATAAAAAAAAGACAGTATTTATCTACCGCACAGATTATTATATACTGTTAATTTATTAAGGAGATGAAATGATTTAGAATACTATTTAAATATACCGCCTATTATAAGAAAGTAGGTATAGATAAAGAGAAGTTATAAATAGTATAATAATTTACCTCTAGACAAGAGAAGCTTATTATAGTAACTAATATATTAAAACTTAGCCTAAATATTACTAGAGTACGCGTGGTAATTTACATGGCTATATATAAGCTTATATACTAGTATATTTAAGAGAATAGCTAAGTAGAGTAATTAGAACTTAGAAGTAAAACCATTATATTACAAACCTACTAGAAAAAAAAGAATAAAGCTTTATAAAAAGAGACTAGTTATAAGTTAAAGCCTTTTATAAAATAGTTTCTTAACAGTAGTCAGTATCAACAAATCTCTATAAACAGAGAAATAAATAGTAGAAAGAATAGATAATAGTATGAATTAGGTAAAGAGAAATATAACTTATATTAATAAAATCCCAGCAGGCTTAAACGTGCTGTTATAGAGAAAAACTAAAAAATATAAAAAAAAAAACTAGCACAGCAGGCAAATATAGAAATACAGAAAATAAAAAAAGTAAATAAGTGAATAGTAGTAATTACTATAGAATAGTAGTAAGTTAAAATCAGACAGTAGCATAAAACAGAGTAAGTAGAATATAAGCTAGAAAATCTATAAACCTTATTTAAATACTAAAGCCAGGCATGTATTATCTATATAGCTTATAAAAGGAAAATAAAAAAATATAATTAAAAGAATTATTTAGTTACTAGCGCATTACAGCTATAGCATATATAAAATAAAGTTTAGTAGCTAGAAATAGTATTATTTTAGTTATACTCACAGTGTAACTTCTGCTAGGCGCTATAAGCTATATATAATTTATAAAAAAAGAAAATATATATACACGGGGCATTCTAGAGAAGGAAAACTAAATTATACTAATATATTAGCATATTAAAGCATGCTATTACAGCACTACTAGTTTTTTAAAAAAGTTATTACTAGAAATAGCTAAAGGAACAGCAGCTAAAGAAAAAGCAAATCTATAAAAATAAAAAAAAGTAGTTAGTAAAGTAGTTTAGAAAAAAGACAAAGCTAAACCGGCAAGAAGTAAGCAAAATATATTATTTTTTTTATATAATAAGAGATAGAATTTAGTATAAAATATATACTTCTAAACGCATTTTCCTATTTAAAATGTAGAATAAAAGTAAAAAAGTAAAAGTAAAAATAAATCTATTTAAACTATAAAGGTATTAGTAAAAATATAAAATAAAAATAAACCTATCTAAACTTCTAAAGTATAGAGGAAACCTTATATTTAAATTTTTATAACATATTATTAAGTAAGCGTTGAGATATTTAGGTGTAAAAATCTTAATTTTTAGTAAATTTTAAAGTGTTTTACTTACCTAGGTATTCTACTTACCTATAAACACGTTAATAATAATAAAAAATTATAATAAAATAATTAAACACGTAAAGTACAGAAGAGATAGAAAGATAAATAGTAAAAAAAATCAAAAATATAAAAATTAACAAGTAGAAAAAAAATTAAATAAAAAATAAAAAAAAATATAAATTTTATAAAAAGGAAGTTTTAATATTATAGTAAAAACTAATAGTATAAGTAAATAAATTAAATTAATATTATAAAAAAATATACTAAAAAAAATCTGTAATTTAAGTGAGTTAGGTAGTTAATTAAATATCTAAATTTATTAAAAAATAGAAAAGGTCCCGCGGCCCGAGCAGGTTTATTAATTTATTAGTTAATTAAATTTCTAAATCTATTAATAGATAGAAGAGGCCCCGCGGCCTAATTAAGTTTATTAATTTATTAATTAATTAAATATCTAAATTTATTAGTAGATAGAAGAGACCCTACAGCCTAATTAAGTTTATTAGTTTATTAGTTAATTAAATGCCTGAATCTATTAGTAGATAGAAAAAACCCTATAGCTTAAGTAAGTTTATTAGTTTATTAGTTAATTAAATATTTAAATTTATTAGTAAATAGAAGAGATCCTGCAGCTTAAGTAAGTTTATTAGTTTATTAATTAATTAAATATCTAAATTTATTAGTAAATAGAAAAGCCCCGCAGCCTAAGTAAGTTTATTAATTTATTAGTTAATTAAATATTTAAACTTATTAGAGGGGAAAAGAGCCCCTATAGTCTAAGTAAAAAAATAGTAGTTATAAGAAGTACCAGGTAAGAGAAAAAAAAAAAGAAAAAAACAAGAAAAAAAAAAGAAAAAAATAAAAGAAAAGAAAGAAGAAAAAAAGAAATTAAGAAAAAAAAAGAGTTTCTAATTATAATAGAAAAACTAGATTAACTCTGTCTAATTTTTATATGCACTATGCGTTTTAAATAATAGAAATTAATCTAATTTAATTTCCCCCTAAAAACTAGATAGGTTTGAGATAGGGAATTTTTTTATATTTAAAGCTACTATACTCTATAAATTAACTATAGTAAATTAATTAATATATTTAGTTTTTTAAAATACCCACGTTACGTGGTGCATAATAGGGTTTAAAGTTATTATTAATAAGTTTTTAGTAAAGTAGGACTGTGTGAGTTTAATAAGCTATTATTATAACTATATTATATCACACAGCTAATCAGGGGTTAAAGTAGGTCAAATTAAGAATAAAAAGAGAATAATTAAAAGAAAGGCCATTAAATAAAAAGATAATAATAATAAAACAGGTTTTAATAATAATAGGCCAAAATACGAAATTTTCAGAAAAAGAAAAGGAGAAGAAAGTAAGTTTATAGGAGATATAAGAACAGGCTATAATACCCCCTAAAATAAGAAAAAAAAAATATAAAAAAAAAAATAAAAAATAGAACGTTTTAAGCACGGGGCCTATTATAGATTAATTTAATATAATTTTTATCTATAATCCACAGTACTGTATTGTTATTTATAGGGAGTATAATATAGATAAAGTAAAGGCCTATTTAAAAGCCTATTTAGATAGTTATTACGTATATTTGCCTATAGTAATACACAAGGAAATTATCTAGGTAGCCTAAGAAATCCAGAATTTAATAGATATAAAGGATAAGATAGTATACCTAATAATAGTAATAAAGCCTATTCTATATTTATCTAATTAATAGGATGAGTTAAGATATAAGGCAAACATAGCTAATAAATTACCATATAAGAAAATATACTAAAATATATAAGATATTTAAAAGTATTATTATAACAGCTACGGTTAGGAAAACACGCGAAAGAGAGAGAAACTACTAAAGAGTTAACTAGCTAGGATTAATAAGATATAAATAGAAAGTATATATTACCAGAAATTCGCCTATATAGGGAAATTAGAACGGTTATTTAAAATAAAGCCTAAAGATAATAAAAAAGATAATAAAGAGGATAAGAAAAAAGATAGATTTATTAAGCAACAGTTAAAAGCCACGTTTATAAAAATAATAATAGAGTTAAACAAAGCCAATAAAAAAACAAACGCTAGAATTAAATTAAATAATAATAAATATATTATATATATATAGTTAAATAGAACCAGTTAGGCCTACTATTTAGATTATTTAGACTATAAATAGTTATTAGAGTTAATTTAAAAGCTTAAGAAGAATAAGAAAATATTAGCTAAGATTTATTAAATAATAGAGATAATCATTTAAAGGGCCTAATAAATGTTATATATTAGAGTAATTAAATTTCCTACTATAAATTATATTAACTACTAAGAGATAGGGACTGATATAAATAAAAAGCCATTTAACACCCACTAATAAGAAAAGACAATAATAAAGTATAGTTAGATATAAATTAAGATAGTTAGTTATATTTAGTAGATTTATAAGTTAGAAATTATCAAGCTACAGGACACTAAGACAGATAGAGAAGAAAAAAGAGATAGAAAAATAAAAAAAATTAGAAAAAAACAGCCGCAGTATTAATTAACAGCAGGGTAAATAAAGTAGTTATAGAAAATTTAATAAATTATAAACAAAGATAATAAGGAGAATGAATTTAAAGATAGAAGTTAATATAAAGAAAAAAAGGAGGGTTTAGATAGCAAAGAAGAATTAAATAAAAAAAAAAGAAATTATTAAAGAGCTATATTTTAGAGTTTTTAATATTATTATTAGACTACTATTTAAAAGATAATAAGTATAGAAGTGTGTTTATTAATACTATAGCAGTATTAAATATAGATAATAATTATAATTAAAAGAATTTATTAGTATATATGCTTATAATTTTAGCTATAGTTATTATTATAAAAATATTAGTATTATTTACAGCAGTAAGGACACAAAAGAAGCGTGTAACTAAAATTATAGAAAAAAAAGAGTTTACTAAAAAAAACGCAGAAGATTTAGCCCTAGGCTATTTTAATTTAGTTAAGGAAATAACTAATTAATTTATAATATTAACCAGTTACAGTAGCACGCCCAGCCTAATAGATTAGTTATTATAATTATAAATATATAAAATAAAGATCCGGTTTAACACTAATACGGACGGCGTAATACGGTGGGTAGAAAACACGTTATTATATAACTATATCTAATTTATAATACTTAGTTTATAGTTAATGATCTATAGGTTAGTAAAAACAGCACAAGTTATATTATAAAAAGAGTTATTATTATTAGATATTAATAAGAACAGCTAGTTAGTAGATAGGGTAACCCTATTACTAGTAATTAAATAAAACAATATTATAGATAATCTGGTTAAGATAAGGGTTAGTTAGAATTTTTTCCAGGACAAGCATAACATATTTAAAAGTATAAATAAAAAGAAATAGTTAGCCTAGTATATTATCTATAAAAAGTAGTTATAAAAGGTGTTTATTAATATTAGGGTAATAGACCCGTCCGTGTTAAAAAGACATAGAGTAATATAAAAAGCTAAGAAAATATAAAAGTATAAAAAAGCTATATAAGTATTCTAAGAGTATTTATTAGTATATATATACATAATAAGTAGACAGCTAGTATATAAGACTAAGATAGTAATAGTCTAGTATATAAACAGCCTTAACAATAAGAGTCATAGCATATTTATTAAGAATAAAATAATAGTATACGTGATTATATACTATAAAGGTATTAATACTAGTATAAAGGCTAAAATAATTTACTAGTATTTACCACACAAGGTAAGCGAGTTGTTGTTTTATTATTTATAGATAATTATACTATTTTAAAGAAAGTTAGAAGATATAGTTAGTAAAAAGAGCATAAAGAAAACCAGTCTATTTATATAAAAACTAAGAGAGAAAGAACTATAAGCAGGGCTGTAATATAAAAAGAGAAAATAATTAAATAAAAAAACGTATAAAACTAATAAGAATAATAATAATAATAAAGAACAAAGCATAGATAGAAAAGGGAATAAAGAGAAAATTAAAAAGAAAAAAGAAAAGTTAATAGAAAAAAAAAAATATGCATTACATAGACTAGAGAAATAGAATATAAACCAAATACAACAAGCAATCCAGCACGTATTATTATAGTAATTAGAAGTTAAAATCAATATTATAATATAAAAACATGTAAGTAAAGTGATTTACTAAAGATATATTAATAATAAAGCAATTATTAAGGCGGTAGTAGGGAGAGATAAAGATAAAAATAAAAATAATAAAAATAAGATATTTAATATACAAACAAGACATAGATCTAAAATCAGGGGCGGAATTTATAGAAGAATAATAATAAAGTTACTATTTAGTACTAAGAGCTAGTAGTTAGTATTACGGCAAGTAAGTATAAAGTAGTATTAATTTTTATTATTTAAGTTAGTATTAGAAAGACGCCTTAAGAAGGGCACGCAAGCAATAAAAGCCATAAAAGAGATAATAAAAAAAGAATTTTAGTATTAAAAGAAGATACAGGCGGTAGATATCTAAAGCTAGTTAAAAAAGTTAATAGAAAAAAGTACTAAGTTTAGAAGCATATAACAACCAGTAATAAAGACAATCATGTAATAAAAAAACCTAATTATTATAATTATAGGCATAAGAGTAGGTAAGAGTATAGTATTTATATTACTAATATTATATTCTATAAAAGTTACTATAATAGTAGTCCTGTTAGTATTATTACAGAGGAATTTAAAAAACTATTATATTAAAACTAGAATTAAGTACGTTAAGTAGGATAGCTAGAAGCTATATAAATAAGTATTAATTATATTAGTAACGCCTAAATTAGCTATTAATAAAGGTTTTAGAAATTTCATTAACCGCCAGAAGGCTATAGAACGGTTAGATTATATTATTATTAATAAATACCACGTTATATTAGATTCTATAAGCAGGTAGAGATTATAAATATTAGTATTATAAAATTTAATTAAGATAAAAACATAGTTAGTATATTTAACAGTAATAATATAATTAAAGGATAAAGATAAGTTCATATAGTTAATAGAATTACTACTAAAGGAAAAGTACTAATAGTTCTAAGAAATAATAACATAAAAAAATATTAAATACTAGGTCTAAATATATAATTAGAAAAAGGAGGACGAGATGTTGTCTAAGTTAGTAAAAAAAAAAAAATACTAGTATCTTATACTTAGCCAGATTATTATATATTATAACACAGTAAAGAAAATAATATAATTAGCGAAAATATTAAAGTGTATTTATTACTACTAATAAGTAAAAAGTAAAAACAAGAAAAGTAAATTAGTATACTAGTTAACTAAAAAACAATAATAAGTATTTATAGTAATAAATATATTAAATTTAGGAATAGATATGCTGACGATCTAAGTAATAATTCACATTAAAATAATAAAAAAATTACAGGATTATATATAAGAGAGTAAATAAATAGAAAGAGATAAATTAAAAAATAAAGTAATTATATTAAGAGAGGTAGTATATAGTTAAGATAGAAGAGTACAAAAAGATAATTAAAGCAAGAATATAAAAAAAGAAATAAGAGAATTCATAATAATAAAAAGTTATATACAAATAGTTTTAGATAGAGAGATAGATAAAAGAGAAAATAGAGTCTATTATAAAAAAAAAGAGAAAAAATATAATAGATATCACGAGAATCCAATAGTAGAGAATATTAATATAAGCGAGAATAAATATAATAATATAGAAGTATAAGGGGAGAGAAATAAGAAAATAGTAGAATTTAAATAAAAAATAAAAACGTAAAGAGTTATAGTAAATAAAGAGATAAAGTTATAAATAAAAAAGATATTAAAGATTTAAAGATTAAAGAACAGGTTAGAAGCGTAAAAGAATAATTATTAATAATATAAAGTATAAAGCAAATCATATAAAGACTATAGAATTACAAATTATTATAGAAAAGAGGCAGAGGATATTAGAACTAAAATTAAGATAATAAAAGAGTTAATCTAGTAGTAAAGGTTTTTATATTATTTTAAGTATAAAGTTCCCCAGGCAATGTATAAGAGTTTTAAGATAAATAAGAATAAAAATTAAAGGAAAAAAAGAAATAGAATTTATTAATATAATAGAGTGTTAATTACGTCAGTTGTATTAATTTAAATAAAGTAAAAAAAAAAGTTTAAAAGTTTAATAAAACAGCAAATAGCAAGTCAGGAAGTGAAATAAAATAAAATATTAATATTTAAAAAAGTAATAGATTAGTTTAGGTAGAAGATATAGTAAAAAGAAGTAGAAAATAATAATATATACTAAGTATTTTAGAAATTTTTAGAAGATATAAAAGATTTAGTTTAAATAAGTACATGTTACATATATAAAATTAATATAATAATATTTAAAGCATAAGTTAGATATACATAAAATAATATTAAAAAAAAAAAAAAAAGAAAAGAAATAAAATAAAAGAAAATTTAAGATGCCGGGTAAAGGAAAAGAAGGCTAAAGTACATTAAATACTAGAAAATTTAAAAAAAATAAGATAAAAATAAGCGAAATATTATTAACAAAAATTAAGTATATAAGATTAATATTATAAAAAATAAAGTAAAATAAAAATAAAAATGAAAATAGTTTGATAAATAATATAATATTTATAAAGATTATAAAAAGAAAAAAAGACAGGAATAAGAAGAAATAATTAGTTATTTAAAAGAATAAAGTAGTTAAAAGTCAAAAACAATTAGTAGCTTAAATAAATTAGGTAGTTAATTAAGTAGTTAATTAAATATTTAAACATATTAAAAGTAAAGAAAGCACTATAAAGTAAGTAAATTAGTTAATTAGATATTTAAATCTATTAGAGATAAGAAGAGCCCCGCGGCGCGAGTAGAATAGTTAATTAGTTAATTAATTAAATATTTAAACTTATTAAAAATAGAGAAAGCCCCGCAGCGTAAGCAAGATAATTAGTTAGTTAATTAATTAAATATTTAAATCTATTAGGGATAAAGGAAGCCCCGCGGCGCAAGTAAAATAATTAGTTAATTAATTAATTAAATATTTAAATTTATTAAAAATAGAGAAAGCCCCGCAGCGCAAGCAAGATAATTAGTTAATTAATTAATTAAATATCTAAACCTATTAGGGGTAGAGAAAGCCCCGTGGTGTAAATAAAATAATTAGTTAATTAATTAATTAAATACTTAAATCTAATTATAATAGAAAAACTAGATTAACTCTGTCTAATTTTTATATGCACCATGCATTTTAAATAATAGGAATTAATTTAATTTAATTTCCCCCTAAAAACTAGATAGGTTTAAGATAGGGAATTTTTTTATATTTAAAGCCACTATACTCTATAAATTAACTATAGTAAATTAATTAGTATACTTAGTTTTTTAAGATACCCACATTACGTGGTACGTAATAGAATTTAAAGTTATTATTAATAAATTTTTAGTAAAGCAAAACCGTGTGAGTTTAATAAGTTATTATTATAACTATATTATATTACATAGCTAATTAGGGGTTAAAGTAGGTCAGATTAAGAATAAAAAAGAAATAGTTAAAAAGAAGACCATTAAATAAAAAAATAATAATAATAAAACAGATTTTAATAATAATAAGCCAAAATACGAAATTTTTAGAAAAAGAAAAGGAGAAGAAAGTAAGTTTGTAGGAGATATAAAAACAGGCTATAATACCTCTTAAAATAAGAAAAAAAAAAATATAAAAAAAGAAATAAGAGATAGAACGTTTTAAGCACGGGGCCTATTATAAATTAATTTAATATAATTTTTATCTATAATCCATAATATCATATTGTTATTTGTAGGGAGTATAGTATAGATAAAATAAAGACCTATTTAAAAGCCTATTTAAACAGCTGTCACGTATATTTACCTATAATAATACATAAGAAAATCATCCAGGCAGTCTAAGAAATCCAGGATTTAGTAAATATAGAGAATAAGATAGTATATTTAATAATAGTAATAAAACCCATTCCGCATTTACTTAATTAGCGGGATAGGTTAAGATATAAGGCAAATATAGCCAACAGATTACTATATAAGAAGATATACTAAAATATATAAAATATCTAAAAGTATTACTATAATAGCTATAGTTAGGAAAACACGTGAAAAAGAGAGAGACCACTAAAAGATTAACCAGCTAGAGTTAATAAAATATAAATAAAAGATATATATTACTAGAAGTTTGCTTATATAGGGAAATTAGAACGGTTATTTAAAGTAAAGCCTAAAGATAGTAAAGAAGATAATAAAAGAGATAAAAAAGAAAATAGGTTTATTAAGCAGTAATTAGAGACCACATTTATAAAAATAATAGTAGAGTTAAATAAAACTAATAAAAAAGCAAACATTAGAATTAAACTAGATAATAATAAATATATTATATATACATAGTTAAACAGAACCGGTTAGGCCCACCATTTAAGTTATTTAAACTATAAATAGTTATTAAAGTTAATTTAAAAGTTTAAGAAGAATAAGAAGGCGTTAGCTAAAGTTTATTAAATAGTAGAAATAATTATTTAAAGAGCCTAATAGGCGTTATATATTAGGATAATTAGATTTCCCATTATAAATTACATTAACTATTAAGAGATAGGGACTGATATAAACGAGAAGCCATTTAACACCCACTAATAAAAAAAGACGATAATAAAGTATAATTAGATATAAATTAAGATAGTTAGTTATATTTAATAGACTTATAAGTTAGAAATTATCAAGCCATAGGATGCTAAGGTAGATAGGGAAGAGAAAGAAAATAGAGAAGTAAAAAAAGTTAGAAGAAAGCAACCACAGTATTAATTAACAGCAGGGCAAATAAAGTAGTTATAGAAAATTCAATAAATTATAAATAAAAACAATAAGAAGAATAAATTTAAAGATAGAAGTTAATATAAAGAAAAGAAGAAGGGTTCAGATAGCAAAGAAAAATTAGATAAGAAAGAAAAGAAATTATTAGAGAGCTATATTTTAGAGTTTTTAATATTATTATTAAACTACTATTTAAAAGATAATAAGTATAGAAATGTGTTTATTAGTGCTGCAGTAGTATTAAACATAGATAATAATTATAATTAAAAAAATCTATTAGTATATATGCCTATGATTTTAGCTATAGTTACTATTATAAGAATATTAGTATTATTTATAGCAATAAGAACACAAAAGAAGCGCGTAGCTAAAATTATAAAAAAAAAAGAGTTTATTAAAAAGAACGTGGAAGATTTAGCCCTAGGCTATTTTAATTTAATTAAGAAGATAGCTAACTAATTTATAATATTAACCAGTTACAGTAACACGCCCAGCCTAATAAATTAATTATTATAATTATAAATATATAAAATAAAGATTCGGTTTAATACTAACGTGGATAGTGTAATATGGTAGGTGAAAAACACGTTATTATATAGCCATATTTAATTCATAATATCTAGTTTATAGTTAATAATCTATAGGTTAATAGAGACAGCATAAGTCACATTATAAAAAGAGTTATTATTATTAAATATTAATAAGAACAGCTAGTTAGTGAATAGGGTAACCCTATTACTAGTAATTAAATAAAATAATATTATAAATAATCTGGCTAAGATAAGGGTTAATTGGAATTTTTTCCGGGACAAGTATAACACGTTTAAAGGTATAAATAAAAAGAAATAGTTAACCAGTATATCATCTACGAAAAGTAGTTATAAAAGATATTTATTAATATTAGGGTAACAGACCCGTCCGTGTTAAAAGAGCGTAAAGTAATATAAAAAGCTAAGAAAATATAAAAGTACGAAAAAGCCATATAAGTATTCTAGGAGTATTTATTAGTATATATGTATATAATAGATAAATAGCTAGCACATAAAACTAAGATAATAATAGTCTAATATATAAATAGCCTTAATAATAAAAGTTATAGCATATTTATTAAGAATAGAATAATAGTATATATAATTATATACTATAAAAGCATTAGTACCAGCGTGAAGGCTAAGATAATCTACTAGTATTTACCACATAAAGTAAGCAAGTTATTATTTTATTATTTATAAATAGTTATACTATTTTAGAGAAAGTTAGAGAATACGGTTAGTAAAAAGGGCATAAAAAAAACCAGTCTATTTATATAAAAGCTAAGAGAGGAAGAACTATAGGCAAGACTATAATATAAAAAAAAAAAATAATTAAATAAAGAAGTGCGTAAAACTAATGAGAATAATAGTAATAATAAAAAACAAAACATAAATAAAGAGAGAAAAAAAGAGAAGATTAAAAAAAAAGAAAAAAAGTTAACAGAAAAAGAAAAATATATATTATATAGACTAGAGAAATAGAATATAAACCAGATGCAACAGGCAATCCAGCACGTATTATTATAATAATTAGAAGTTAAAATTAATATCATAATATAGAAATATATAAGTAAAGTAATTTACTAAAGATATATTAACAATAAAGCAATTATTAAGGCGGTAGTAGGGAGAGATAAAGATAAAAGCAAAAATAGTAAAAATAAGGTATTTAATATACAAACAGGATATAGATCCAAGATCAGGGGCGGAATTTATAGAAGAATAATAATAAAGTTACTATTTAGTACCAAGGGCCAGCAGTTAGCATTATAGTAAGTAAGTATAAAGTAGTATTAATTTTTATTATTTAAGTTAGTATTAAAAAGGCGCCTTAAGAAGGGCATGTGAGCAGCAAAAGTCATAAAAAAGGTAATAGAAAAAAAGTTTTAGTATTAAAAGAAAATACAGGCAGTAGACATCTAAAGCTAGTTAAAAGAATTAGTAAGAAAAAATACTAAGTTTAGAAGTATATAACAGCTAGTAATAAAGGCGATTATGTAATAAAAAAGCCTAATTATTATAATTATAGGCATAAGAATAGGTAAGAACATAACATTTATATTACTAGTATTATATTCTATAGAAATTACTATAGTAGTAGTCCCGTTAGTATTATTATAAAAGAATTTAAAGAACTATTATATTAAGACTAAAATTAAGTATATTAAGTAAGATAGCTAGAAGCTATATAAGTAGATATTAGTTATATTAGTAACACCTAAATTAGCTATTAATAAGAGTTTTAGAAATTTCATTAACTACTAAAAAGCTATGAGATAGTTAGACTGTATTATTATTAATAAATACTATATTATATTAAATTCTACAAGCAGGTAGAGATTACAGATGTTGGTATTACAGAATTTAGTTAAAATAAAAACATAGTTAGTGTATTTAACAGTAATAATATAATTAAGAGATAAAGGTAAGTTCATATAGTTAATAGAATTACCACTAAAGGAAAAATGCTAGTAGTTTTAAGAAATAATAACATAAAAGAATATTAAATACCAGGTCTAAATATACAACCAGGAGGAGAAAAATAAAACGTTATTTAAGTTAGTAAAAAAAAAAAAGTATTAGTACTTTATATCTAGCCAAATCATTATATATTATAACACAGTAAAGAAAATAATATAATTAGTGAAAATATTAAGGTATATTTATTACTACTAATAAGTAGAAAGTAAGAATAAAAAGAGCAAGTTAATACACCAATTAACTAAAAAATAATAATAAGTATTTATAGTAATAAATATATTAAATTTAGAAATAGATATATTAATAATTTAAGTAGTAATTCACGTCAGGGTAGTAAGAAAGTTACGGGATTATATATAAAAAAGTAAATAAATAAAAAGAGATAAATTAAAGAGTAAAGTAATTATATTAAGGGAGGTAGTATATAGCTAAAATAAAAGAGTACAGAAAAACAGTTAAAACAAGGATATAAAAAAAAAGATAAGAAAATTCATAATAACAAAAAGTTATATACAGGTAGTTTTAGATAGAGAGATAAATAAAAGAGAGAATAAAGTTTATTATAAAGAAAAAAAGAAAAAATATAATAAATATTATAGGAATCTATCCCATAGCGGTAAATCAACTCAAGGCTAGGTTAATTATTTTTATTAGAAACAAAATATACACGTACTACAGTAAATTTAGGAATAAGAGTTAAATTAATTTATTTTTTAGAGACTAGAGTTAATTTACATTACGTAGTCAAATCTACACTAAATTTTAATATATTATTTAGTATATAAAGTTATACTATCCTTAAGAATTATATTAAAATATTTAACGTGGTTGTGGAGTAAATATGGGTGGAGAGATTAGAAATAGATTTTAATATTCCTATTTATAATATATAAACTGTTTATATAAATGCACTATAATTTTAGCGCGGACGAAGAAAGTAGCTTATATACTTTAAGTAAAGATTATAGCATCTATATAAATAGTTTATAAATCTAGGTAAAATTATAATAGTTATTTATTTAATAAACGCTTTTATCTTACAGTGGTAAATTGACTATTATAGGGTAGTAAATCTACTTAAAACAGAGTACATTTTTATTTTAGAAACAGAATATATTTATATTAGGTAGTCAGATTTACACTAAATTTAGATATATTATTTAGTATATATAGTAGTACCGCTTATGTAATTTACATTAAAATATTTACTATTATTATAAAGTAAATATAGGTAGAAAAATTAGAGTAGATTTTAATATCCCTATCTATAATATACAGACTACTTATACTAATAGCTAGTTTCTAAATATTTTTAACATTATAGAACTAGGAATATTAAGCTATATTGTACTAGCAAGAATAATAAGTAGTTAGTACAACTATTTAGTTCTAATTTAAAATAAATAAAGTAGTAAAATGTAATAGAAATGAAAGGCTTAGATAGTACTATATTATATAAATAAAAGAATTAACTAAAATAGTATAAATAAAGTTATATATATTGGACTATAAACTTCTAGGCTTATAGAACTAGGTTTTCTAAACACAATAATATACCTTTTATTGCCATAGAATGGATAGGGGTTAAAATATAAAGATTAAAAAGAATAGATAGTATAAAGTAATAAAAAGAAACGAAAAAGAAATAAAAAAGTGGCATAGACCAGAATCGAAAAGTCAGGTTCTAAGAAAGAAGAGATGAAAAAAAGGAGTTATAGTTTAAATCCAAGTTAGCTATACTTACACTTAACTACCTCAAATCCAAACCATAAATAGAAATATTTAAAAATTAATAGAAATATATAGAGATAGAAAATAAGAGGATAGGAGAACAAAAACAGAACATATATTAAGATAATAAGTATTAGTTATATTTTTATATATATTAGCTCTATAAGGACAAACTCAAATAATATGGTTCAAAAGTCAAAATAAAGGTAATAATATAGTTAATTATAATAAAATAGTAGAAAAGGTTTAAGACATTTAGGTTGAACATAAAAAATTACGATATTTTAGTTTCTAAATATTGTTAGAATTATAGGCTATATAATTAAGTATCTTAAGCTATATTATATTACTAAGTAGTAGCAAAAACAATAAAATAGCGAGTATAAAAGTTTAGTTACAATTTAAAAATAGCAAGTTAGTAAAATGTAATAAAAATAAAAGATTAAATATATAAAGAGACGCCGAGATATAGACTTTCCAGAAAAAAGAAAGAAAAAAGTGGTTTACAATAGAATAGAGAAGTCAGTGTCTAGAAGAGAGAATAGAGAGAGAGAAGAGAAGAAGAATAAGAGATAAAAGAGAACAAACAAAAGACTATAGAAGTATTTAGAATAGTGGTTATTATTTAGGGGTATATAGATTAAGTAATAGCAACTAGCCTAAACAACTTATAATTAAAATCTTCTTCGTTTTTTCGAAAATTAAATAAAATATATAAGTAGTATATTAAGCTTTATATTAGGCTTTATATTAAGCTTCATACTAAACTTTATACTAGACTTTATACTAAGCTTTATACTAAGCTTTATACTAAGTATTCTATTAGGTATTCTATTAAGTTTTATATAAAGATTTAGTTTTTATATACTTATTTAAAAAAAAAAAAAAAAAAAAAAAAAAGTGGTACACACTAGAGTCGAATAGTCAGCTCTTATTTAGCAAGAAAAAAAGTATGTTAGTGTGTTAACCAAACACCACGTTTAGTCAACACACTTAGTATATAAATAAAAATTTTGAAAATTTTTAGAAATATATAGAGGTAGAAAAGTAGGAATATGGGAAAATAAAAATAGAATAACTAAAGCAGGAACTATATTAGCAGATTAAAAGCTATTTTAATTTTCATATAAACACTTATATTAACACTACTAAAGCTAGTATTACTTAAAGACGTAATTAATAGCTATTATTAGGGGTCTATTTTATAGTAGTAAACTAACTAAGCTCAACTACACTACAATTTTAGCATAAATAAAAAAAATAGTTTACGTAATCTAAATAGGTTTTACTAAGTAAAAATGAAAACTATAATATGGGGTAGAGTTTACACTGCAATTTTAGCATGAGCAGA
The DNA here is from genome assembly GCA_010093925.1 of Zopfia rhizophila CBS 207.26. NCBI lineage: Eukaryota > Fungi > Ascomycota > Dothideomycetes > Zopfiaceae > Zopfia > Zopfia rhizophila. The sequence continues at coordinate 75,372 of ML994773.1, forward strand.
GAAACTATTTCCATATTTCTAGAAATTTATACAAACGAATTAACTTTAGGTGCTAGATATAGACCGGCTTAATAAGAACTACTACTATAGTTTAAATAGCTTAGGTAAGATAAGTTAACGTAATAGTCGAGTAGGTCTAGTACTTAATACTATTACCTGAGACTGAGTAGATACAGAGTCCTCTTCGTCCTCACCCTCATTCTCTTTATTATTGCTATCCGGAACTTCCTTCACCTCATATGGAGTTGTTGAAAGCTTGGCTTTAATGCACAGACACTGTTTTCCGTTAATTGAGTCAGTAATGCTTTCCGAACCCAGCCAAGCGTCAAAAGTCTTACTCGCAACGTAAACATCAGAATTAACCTTTTTAACAAGCTCAAGCCATATGTGCCATTCTCCAATAAGAAGCTTCTGCTCCACCCATGAATTAGTAACCTAATCGTGGGGTATCAGGCAAAGACTACCCTAGCCAATGCTATCGGCAAATTCGTACCAGCGTTGAGCTTGCTCCAAACGCTTGTAAAAGATGCCACGCTGCTTTTTAGTAGTATTAGGGAAAACTAGGGGTAGAAGAGCATTCTTCGCCTCTGTTTGTAGGTTACCTCTTCCATCACGACCACGACGCTGGTCTATGCCCGCCTTCTTGTCTTCTTGCTCTAGCATCGAAATCTTGTCAGCGTACGCGCGGGCCAGGAAAGCCATAGCCCAACGATACTGGATGTGAGCCACGGTAATCTGCTTTTCATGAAGGTTGACTATGTTCCAGGTATGAGAGAATGGGTTGTTTATTCTGGTGGATTTGGGAGGAGACAATTGGACAGCACCTGTCAAGAAAGGGGTTTTAGAAGACCGCCACCTTTCTAGGAAGGACGCAGCATAGCGCCGGGCGGCTTGGTTACCTAGATAACGGGCATTTCGAAGCATAGCAGTGGCGGTTACATACGGGCTGCGGCTGCGGCTGAGCGCCGAGTCGTAGAAAGTAGAGTCACCAATACGTTGCCCGATAATCCAGGCAATAATGGTCTCGTCGTTCGGCGAAATAGAGTCATAGGCGGCATGCTCGGCACGAGAAGCGCTTTTATGGGGCTGTTGTAGGCCAAGGGACTGCTTCTTCTCCAGGGCGCGTGCCTTCCGCTCCTCCTCACGCCTCCGCTCAGCACGAAGGTTGTTATTAGTAACGGTGGTTGTTAGAGCTGGGTGCTCTTTAGACAGTATGCTCTCTTCCTTAGTAGGCTGATTAGGCTGGCTAGGTTCTTAATCTGGTGAACTTACAGGGCTCGGCTCGTCTGACTTTTCCGGCTCAGCTATCCTAGCACGTTTTGCAAGTTTAGCATCTAGTATCTAGCTATTCGTGTAGTCCGTGGCAGGGCGCTTGGTGGAAGGCAGAGGGGAGCTAGTTAGAGGAGAGTTAGATAGAAAAGAGCTAAGTAGAAGAGGGCTAAGCGGCCTTTAGGCAGAGAGAAATACTTAGCTATCTTTAGTCGCCCACGTAGGTACATACGCCGCGCGTACTAGATGCTCCCAGTTAGCATCTAAAAAAGTGCCTTTAGAAAGAGTCTCGCGTAGTAACTAGATAGCTAAGAGAGTAGAGTGGGTAATAAAGATAGAATTACACTTAGTTAGGTCGTTAGAAAGCAGCCATCCAGCGCCGTAGCTGTTGGGTGGAATGCCTTCCTTTGAATTCGGCTTTACTACGTTCTAAAAGAGCTTATAATAACTCTTATAGTTGGGTATAGTATAGACATACTTGCGCAGGAAGTGTAGCTGCTTTTTAGTTATAGTAAAGCTTTAGATACTGCCTTTTAACTATTATATAGCCTAGCTAAGCAGGCGCTCCTAACGTGACTCTTATAGCAATAACAACAACTATAATATAGTTAAGTAAATAAATAAGCTAGTGTAAGATAGGGAAAAGGGGTCGCGTATTTATATATAGTATTATACACTAAGAACCCTTAAGTTCTATCCCTAGTAGGGAGGAAGTTATAGTTTATGCTACTTAAATAACCTAATACACACATTACACTAGTAGGCTAATTAAAAAAAGACGATAATTAAACCACACAGATCATTATAAAAAGGGTTATAAAAAGGGTTATAAAAAGAAAAGAAAAAAGATAGAATATAAAAAATAAAAGAATAACCGGTAATAGATTCACGCGTAGAGTAGGCTAACAAATCTAGAATTATTTAACTACTTATATAAAGAAATTATTTTCATATAAGTGTTTACAGAGCCTGAAGATAACGGAAGATAGTATTAAGAGTAAGTATTTAGAGCATTTAGTTAAGTACTAAGTAGCTATTTATAAGGAATATAAATATAAAATATAGCTAGATTACATTAAGGGCTATTTAAAAGAGATTTATAAGATATCACATAAAGATATAAAATCAGCCAGGGAAATAGTCTGCAGTTGGCTAGGTTTAGTTTAATATTCTAGTAAATTAAAGTTACCTGATAGTATCATGAAGCTAATCTATTAGCTATTATTATATTAGAATAGCTTATTATACTAATTAGAGCTAGCCTATTACCGTTATGTATTACAAAGTAAAGAGGTAATAAAAAAGTATTAGTATAAGTTTTATTAATAGTCAATAGGAAAGAAACACGGGCGTCTAAGCTAGGTAAGAAAAAGAAGAGTATAAAAGTAAGTTAAGAAAACATTTCATTAAATTCATTACCAGTAATTATTTGTCTAGAGTTATGGATTATAATATTTCGAGATATATCCACCCGTTAAAGGCTAGCAGAATAAGCCAGAACCTATTACTATAAATAATAAAGCAATATAGGCTTAAATGTGTAGTAGGATTATAAAGAAATAAGCTAATATTAAAACGAAAGCGCGCACAACTATTTAGCTAGGTAAAAAAAATAAAATAAACCCATAGCTAAAGCAGACATAATAGCTATTATATTTAGAAAAATTATAATAGCTAGATTTATTAGCGTGTATTAGGGAGCCTAATTTAGATCCTAAGAAGAAAAAAGAGCCTATTAAAGTAGCTATATAAGAGACTATAAACAAGCTAGCCTAAATTAGCCAGGCATTAGTTATTAAGAGAACAGGTATATTTATATATATAAAGATAATATAAATAGAAAAGTATTAAACACAGTATCAGCCGCTACAGCTATATATAAATAAGAAGTTAATTAATAAGAATACGTGGCTATAGAAGTAGATGTTAATATTTTTTACCTATATATAAAAAGAGTATAAGTGGAAGAGCCCTAGGTATAGATTCACCTACTAATAGCAAGAAGCATAAAAGATATTAATCAGGTAAGTAAAGTAGAAAATAAAAGAAAAGAAAAAGACAAACAAGAAAGACATAACTATAAACAAAATAAAAGAAAACAAAATAACTATAAATAAGATAAAGGATAATAAAAAATGAAATAAAATAAAAGCAAGAGGCAGGGCAGAAAACACGCTAGAAGATTTAATAAAAATCTAGAAAATATATTTACAATTTTATATTAAGTTATTAAACTAATTAATAACCTGTAAAGAGTATAATAGCCTGTTGGTATATACATTAGCAGTTTTAGAGATTAAGAAAAGTAAGTAAAAAGACCTTAAGTAATACCTACTTATATTATTAGCCATAATTAAGATAGCTTATTTTATAGTCATTTAACAGATATTAGAGTTATTAAAGCTATTTTAAGAGAATAAGTTTAATAATAATAATATGTATAAGAGTAATAATAATACCAGTTTACTATAGCCACGCCGTAAGAGATATTTATAGTTTATTTAAAACATAATAAATAAGTTCATAGTCTAAGAAAGCTATAGCCTAATGTAATAGATATTAAATTTATAGATATATAAGTTAAAGATTTAGTACAACACTATATTAAGAGACCACGTTAAATGGAAGGGTTATAATAAATTATTATATAAGAGTTTATATTTTAATATAGCCTAGTTCTACAGCATAATACACAGCTTAGTTATAGAAAGCTAGTAGTTATTAATAAAGAAGTTATTATTTTATAGTCATAAGACTACAGGTTAAGTGCCTAAGATATTATAAAACTAGTTATAAGACAATCTAACTAATAAGCGGCCCAGATGGAATTTTTTAAAGAATTATTAAACCTAACTACCTATAGATAGAAAGACTTAGTTATTTAACCACGTAAAATAAGAACCTGTATTAAGAGGGCGATTTTTAAAGCTTAAGAGCTAGTTAAAAATTAATTAACAAGACATTAAGTTATATATAACCTATATAATAAAGTTCTAAAAGAAGTTACTTATTCTCATATATATAGTATTAGGGCAGCTAATAAGAGGGCTAAAGATACTAAGTATTTATTACAGTAATATAGTAAAAAGTAGGTACTAAAATATTTTCATTAAAAATAGCATAGTTATATTTGTAACAAGATATTATAAAGGATATATAGTTAGTAGGAATGTTAAAGTCATCTATTAATATTTACCACACAAGATAAGTAAGTTATAGGTATAGTATATATAATTAGTTTTACCATTCTAGCAGTAGTAAAAGGTAATAGTATAGAAGAAAAAAGTAATTTTATTACATATATAACTAACAGATTCTAGTAGGCGGAAGTGGATATTAGAGTGGATATAACATATTTTAAAGCATAAAAGCAGCATTAAATTAAGATAAGAATTTATAATCTAGTTATACTATTAGATTATAATTAGTATTAGCTGGAGATTTATGCATAGCCCAACAGCATTTAGCGCAGATAATAGTAATAAAAATAATAAATAAAATAAGAATAATATTACCGTAATAATTATAGATAAGTAGGCTGAGTATATATTATATATTATAAAGTTAATATATATATACGTAATTATAAAGCAGGCTAGAGCTATAGCTGATAAAAGATAATAATTTAAAGCATTAAGTATAAATTAGCATCAGTTTTTAGGTTTTTAGTTAGCTATTAATAGTAAGATTATATTAAAAAAATATAAGCAGGTACTATTTAAGACTAAGGCTAAAGATAATTAAATTAATTAATAAGTGCAGTTAAGGAAAATAGACGCCGCCACATAATTAAAGCGTATAATAAGTAAGGAGACTATATTTTAAGATATATAAAAAAAAACTATTAAGGTTATTACAGCTAGTAAGAGTCTAGTAATAGTAGTAATACTAACTAGAGTAAGAAAAAGCATATTATTTATATTACTAGTATAAACTAAATAAGGTGAAATAATAGTTATAGTAGTACTATTAATCACGTTACACAAAGATATAATACGATAATATAAGAAGTTAGGGATTTTATATAAGGAATAAGAAGAATAATATTTTTTAAATATAATAGTAATTATATTAATAACACCTAAGTTAGCAATTAATAAGAAATTTATAACATTTTTAAATCAATTAAAGGCGACACGATAGTTAGATTAGATTATAATTAATAAGTATTATATTATATTAAACTACTAGTACAAGTTCCATAAGTAGATACAGCAATTAGAAAAGTTAATAGCTATAGAAATATAAATAGTGTTATTAATAGTAACATTACTATCAACTAAGAAAAAAAAATTATACCAAAGAATGTATTTTAATAAGGATTAGGTAAAGAGATTTAGGGTAATAACAGTAAAAGTAAACGTAATATATTAAGTAGTTAGAATAAGTAAAATAAAAAGGCAAGAGAAAAGAAAAAAGGTAGTTTTAAAGTTAATTAGAAGAAAAATACAGAGATATAAAACAGAAAAAATAGTAATATATTATAATATAATTAGTAAGGTAAAGAGATTTATAGAAGTATTAGATTATAATATATACTATTATAATACAGTAGGAAAAGACAGTATGTTAAAAGAGTTTATAAAAGAAGATAAACAGGTTATTATAGTAATAAATTTATTAAACATAAGTATTAATATACTGGATATTAGGTGTATTATATATATAAACTAATTATAAATATTATTAGATTATGCGCAGGAGAGTAGTAAGGCAGGGCAAAATAAATTACAAAATAAGATAATTATAATAAACTAGAATAGTTAGAATAGATATAGAGATAAAGAATAGATAGAAGAAGAGTAGTAGTTAGTTAAAATATACATTTAAAATAAGAACAAAAAAGAGAGATATAAAAGAGTAGTATTAGATAGATATTTAAACAGAAGAAAGAACTAAGTTAATTACGAGAAAGAGAAGAAATTATGCGATGTATATAATAGTATAAAAAGTAAGGTTAAATAAAAAATAAATAAAAAAATAGGCTACAAAATAGGCAAGAAAGTAGGCAAAGAAGTAGGTAAAAAAGTAAGTAAAGAAATAAATAAAAAAGTAAACAAAGCAGCAAACAAGAAAAGTTTAGAGAAAGAGAGAAAAAAAAATAAGATTTAACACAAATTTTAGTAATAAAAATAAGAGAGAAGAGGGCCGCAAGATAAGTATATTTATTATAAATAATAAAAGTTTATAAAGATAAAGTAGTTACGGTAGTAGTTATAAAAGTAAATAAAATAATATATAATATATAAAGCAGCGGGAAGAGAGACAGATAATTATAATTTAAAATAATATTAAAAACAAAAAAGTTAAATAGTAAAGGAAAAGATTAAAATAATTAAGAACATAATTAAATTTAAAAAGTATTTAAGTTGTTTTTAGTGTAGAGTTCTGTAGTAATTTTATAATTAATAGAAAAATAATAGTAAAGGCGGGTATCAGAAGGCAAAAAATAAATATTATTAGTATAAAAAAGTTTTAGTAATAACTATTATAGGTTTAGTTATTAGATATTAGGCGCAGGTTAAAGAGCGGTAGCGGTAAAAATTAAAAAAGTATAAAATTAATATTAAATTAAATAAAAGTTTAATTTATTATTTAGAACAAAAAAGACAGTTAGAGGTAGTTGAGAGTAGTAAGTTAATTAACAAGTTTTATTAAATTACAGGTTTAGTAGCGGAATAGAATGTAAAAAAAAAATAACATTTAATATTTAGATTTTAAAAGATGTTTATAGAAATATTTATATAAATAGTTAGGATAAAGTAAATATAATATTTAATACATAGTAGAAAATATATTAAAATTTTTTTTAATTAAAGTTAATATATTAAAATTTTGAGTTAGAAAATAAAAACCGGTTTAAGTGTAATAGTTAAGATTTAGGTTTTTAAAAAAAAAAAAAGTTAAAGAAGAAAAATTAGTAGTAATAATATTATAAAAATAAATAAAAGGGAAATAGTTTTGGAGAAATAGAAAATATAGTAGTAAAAAGTAAGTTTTAAAAAAAGAAACAAAAAATTAAAGTAAGAACAGTAGTAAAGTAGTTAAAAGAGTAGAATAGTATAATTTAAAAAATTTATTTTAATAGTAAAAGTTAACATTATATTTTTAAACAAGGGTAAAATTAGGAAGGGAAAAAGAGAGATTTAGGAAAATAAAAAAAAGTTAGAGTTTTTAAAAAAAGTATAGAGTTAAAGGTTTAAAATAAAATTAGAAATTAAAAAGAATAAAAGTAAAAGTAGATATAGAAGTAAGAGTAGAAAAAAGAAAAAAATAAAAAAAAGATAAAAGTAACAGTAAAAGTAAAATAGAAAAAAATAAAATAAAGAAAAGAAATAAAGAGAGAAGAGTAGTTAGTATTTATTAATTAGTAAAAAGAAGAGAAAAAAGTGGTAGAAAAGGAGTATAAGCAAGAATATAGTTTAAAATTAAAAGTTAGTAAAAATAAAAAGTGTAGTTAAAAGGTAGAAGTAAGTAAAATAAAAGATAAAAGTAAAAAATAAAAAGAAAAAAAAGTAAAAAAAATAAAAAAAATTAAAAAAGTTAAAAATAGAGATAGAATTAAAAAAAAAGGGTAAAAGTTAAAAGATAAAAAGGGTTTATTAAGAGGTAAAAAAAAAAAGAGAGAAAAAGTAAAAAAAAGAAAAGAAGAAAAAAGAAGTAAATAAAGAAAAAGTAAAGAAAAAAAGTAAAATTTAGTAAAAAGAAAATAAAAAAAGAAGAAGAAAAGTAAAAGGAAAAATGAAAAAAAAAGGGAGAAAAAAGAATAAAAAAATAAGAGTAAAGTAGAAGTAAAAAAAGTGTAGTAAAAGAAAAAGTAAAAAAAAAAAAGTATAAAAGTAACAGTAAAAGAAAAAGATAAGTTAAAAATAGTAGAAAGTATAAAGATAGTAAAAAAAGAAAAGATATTAAAAAAATATAGAGATAAAAAAAAGAAAGTAAGATTATAAATAAAAGTAGAGATAGAAGTAGGCGTAAAAAAAAAGAAAAAAAAGAGTAATTAAAAAGAGAAAAGAAAAAGTAATAGTAAAAAAGAAATAAAAGTAAACGTAAATATAAAGTAAAAAGTTAAAGAAAAAAGTAGAAGTGTAAGTAAAGTAATTTAGTAAAAAAAAAAGTAGTTAGTTAAAAATAAGAGTAAAAGTAAAAGTAGGAAAAAAATTATTAGAAAAAAAAAAAGTTAAAAAGAAATAAAAGTAGAGATGAAAATAGAAAAGAAATGTAAAAATAGAAGTAAAAGTAAAGATAAAAGTAAAAGAAAAAGTAAAAGTAAAAGTAGTAGTAATAGAAGAAATAAAAGTAGTAGTAAAAGAAGTAATAAAAGTAATAGAAAATTTAAAAATAGTAGAAAAGTAAAAAGTAGTAATAAAAAAGAAAAAGTAGTAAAGAATAAATAAAGGTAGTAGAAGATAGAAAAAGTAGTAAAAAAAATAAAGATAGTAGGAAAAATAATAGAAAGAATAAAAGTAGTTAAAAAAAAGTAAAAGTAGGTAATTAAAAGTAGAAGTAAAATTAAAAGTAGTAAAAAATTTAAAAGTAGTAGAGTAAGTAAAAGTAGTAAAAAAAGAGAAAAAGTAGTAAAGAAAGTTAAAGTAGAAAATAAGAGTAGTAAAAAAAAGAAAATTAAGAAAAAAAGTAAAAGTAGTAGTAAAAATAGTAGTAAAAGTAATAGTAAAAGTAATAATAAAAGTAGTAAAAAAAAAAGGAAAGAAGTAAAAGAAGTAATAAGAGAAGTAGTAAAAAAAAAAAAAGTAATAAATAAAATAGTAAAAAGAGTAGAATTAGTTAAAAAGAAAAAGAAAAAAAGGAAAAATAATAGTAAAGGTAAAAAAAGAAGTAAAAGTAAAAGAGGAAAAGAAGTAAAAAAAGAAAAAAAATTAAAAATAAGAAATAAAAAAGTAAAGAGTAGAAATAAAGAAAAAATAGTAGTAAAAGTAAAAGGAAAGTTAAAAGTAGTAAAAAAGAAAAAAGTAGTAAAAAGAAAAAAAGTAGTAAAAGAAAAAATTAGGTTAAAAAAAGATAGTAGTAAGAATAAAAGTAGAGAAGTAGTAAAGTAAAAGTATAAAAAAAAAGGAGAAAGAAAAAGTAAAAGAAACAATAAAAGAAAAAGTAAATAGAAAATAAAAGTAAAAGTAAAAAAAAAAGTAAAAGTAAAAAAAGAAGTAAAAGTAATAGTAAAAGTAGAAAAAAGAGTAGAAAAAGAATAGAAAAAAGAGAAAAGTAAAAAGAGTAAAAAAAGTAAAGAAAAAAAGAAAGTAAAAGTAAAGAAAAGAAAAAAAAAAAAAAGTAGTAGTAAAAGTAAAAAAGGAGTAAAAAGAATAGAAAAAAAAGAATAAAAAAAATTAAATAAGAAAAAGTAGTAAAAAAAGAAGTAAAAGTAATAAAAAAGAAGTAAAAGTAATAAAAAAAGAGTAAAAGTAATAAAAAAGTAGTAAAAATAATAAAAAAGTAGTAAAAGTAATAGAAAAGGTAAAAGAA
>ML994773.1:86159-97384 GCA_010093925.1 Zopfia rhizophila CBS 207.26
AGTAAAAGTAAAAGTAAAAGTATTAGAAATAAAAGTAAAAGTATTAGAAGTAAAAGTAAAAATATTAGAAGTAAAAGTAAAAGTAGTAAAAGTAAAAGTAAAAGTAAAGTAGAAAAAATAAAAAAAGTAAAGTAAAAAAGGAAAAAAAAAAAGTAGTTAGTTAAAAGTAAGAAAAAAGTAGATAAAAAAAGAAAGTAAAAGAAAAAAAAGAAGAAAAAAATAAGAGTAGTAGTAGTAATAGAAAAAAGTAGTTAAAAAGTAAAAGTTAAAAAAGAAGGTTAAAAAAAGGTAAAAAGGGAAGAAAGAGAAGAAAAAAAGTAAAAATAAAAGTAGTAATAAAAGTAAAAATAGTAGTAAAAGTAAAAGTAGTAATAAAAGTAAAAAAAGTAGTAAAAATAAAAGTAGTAATAAAAGTAAAAGTAGTAGTAAAAGTAAAAGTAAAAGTAAAAGTAGTAAAAAAGTTAAAAATAGTAGAGTAAGTAAAAGTAGTAAAAAAAAAAGTAAAGATAGTAAAAAAGAAAAAAAAAAAAAAAAAAAAGGAAGAAGTAAAAGTAAAAAAGTTAAAAAGTTAAAAAGTTAAAAAAATTAAAAAAATTGGAAAAAAAGGAGAAAAGGTAGTAAAGAGAGTTAAAGTAAAAAAAAAAATTAAAAAAATAGTAGAAAAAGTAAAAGTAGAAAAAAAATAGAAAAAAAAAAAGAAGTAGTAAAGGTAGTAAAAAGAGTAGAAGTAGTAAAAAAAAAATAAAAATAAAAATAGAAAAAAAAGTAAAAGTAGTAGTAAAGGGGGAAAAAGAGGTAAAAGTAAAAAAAAAAGAAAAAAAAGTAAAAAGAAGAGGAAAATAAAAAGAAGGAAAAAAAGAAAGAAAATAAAAAAAGAGTAAAAGTAGTAAAAAAAAAAAGGAAAAATAATAAAGAAGTTAAAAGTAGTAAAAAAAAGAAGTAAAAGTAGTAAAGAAGTTAAAAGTAGTAAAAAAAAAAGAAAAAGTAGTAAAAAAAAGAAGAAGTATTAAAAAAAAAGAAAAAGTAGTAAAAAAAGAAAAAGTAGTAAAAGTAAAAGGTAATAATAAGAGAAAAAATAAAAGTAATAAAAAAAAAGAATAAAAGTAGTAGTAAAAGTAAAAAATTAAAAATGTAAAAATATAAAAAGTAGTAAAGAAAGTAAAAGTAAAAAAAAGATAAAAAAGTAAAAAAGAAAAAAAGTAGAAAAGTAGTAAAGAGAGTAGAAGTAAAAAAAAAAAAAAAGAAAGAAAAAAAAAATAGGAAAAATAAAAAAAGAAGGAAAAGAATAGAAAAAAAAAAGAAGAAAAAATAAAAAGAGAAGTAAAAGAAGTAGGAAAAGTAAAAAAAAAAGGAAAAGTAAAAGAAAAAGTAAAAGTAGAAAAAAAAGTAAAAGTAGAAAAAAGTGTAAGAATAGAAAAAGAAGTAAAAATAAAAAAAGAAGTAAAAATAGTAGGAAGGAAAAAAGAGGAAAAAAAAAAGAAAAAGAAAAGTAAAAGAAAAAAAGTAAAAGTAAAAAAAAAGAGGTAGTAGTAAAAGAAAAAGTAAAGAAAGTAAAAGTAAAAAAAAAAAAAGAGGTAGTAATAAAAGAAAAGGTAAAAAGAGTAAAAGGAAAAAAAAAAGAAGAAAAGTAATAATAAAGAAAGTTAAAGTAGAAAAAAAAATAAGAAAAAAAGAAGAAAGTAGTAAGAAAAAAAGTAGAGGTAGTAAAAAAAAAAAAGTAGTAATAAAAGTAATAAGAAGAGTAGAAGTAAATAAAAAAAAAAAGTAAAAGTAAAAGAAGTAGAAAAAGAAGTAAAGTAAAAGTAAAAGTAAAAAGAAAGTAGAAAAAAGGGGGAAAGTAAAAAGAAGTAGAGAAAAAAAAAAGATAAAGAAAAAAAAAGAAAAAAAAAGGAAAAAGTAAGAGTAGAAATAAAAGTAGTAAAAAAAGAAAGTAAAAGTAGTAAAGAAGTTAAAAGTAGTAAAAAAAAAAAAAAGAAAAGTAGTAGTAGAAGTAGAAAAGTGGAAAAGTAGAAAAAATAGAAAAGTAGTAAAAAGAATAGAAGTTAAAAAAAAAGGTAAAAAAAAGTCATAAAAAAAGTAAAAGTAAAAGTAAAAGTAGTAGTAGTAAAAATAATAATAGTAAAAATAGTAGTAATAAAAGTAATAGTAATAAAAGTAGTAGTAATAAAAGTAGTAGTAATAAAAATAGTAGTAGTAAAAGTAGTAGTAGTAAAAGTAATAGTAGTAAAAGTAGTAGTAGTAAAAATAATAGTAGTAAAAGTAGTAGTAGTAAAAATAGTAGTAGTAAAAGTAGTAATAGTAAAAAGAAAGTAAAAGTAAAAAAAAAAAGAAAAAAGAAGAGAGAAAGAAGTAAAGAAAGTAGAAGAAATAAAAATAAAGAAAAAAAAAAAGATAAAAAAAAGAATAGAAGAAACAAAAAGAAAAAAAAAAAAAAAGTAGGAAAAAAAAAAGAGGTAAAAGTAAAAGTAGAAGTAAAAAATAAGTAATAAAAATAGGAGTAGAAAAGGGAAAAAAAGAAGAAAAAAGAAGTAGAAGAAAAAAAAGAGAAAAAAGAGAAAAAAAAAAAAGAGAAAAAGAAAAAAGTAAAGGTAGTAAAAGTAGTAAAACTAGAAAAAGAAATTAAAAAAGTAGTAGAAGTAAAAAGGGTAGAAAGAATAGAAAAAAAAGTTAAAAAAAAAAGTAGTTAAGTAAAAGTAGTAAAAGTAAAAGTAAAAATAAAAATAAAAATAAAAATAAGTTAAAGTAATAGTAAAGATAGTAGAAAAGTTAGAAATAGAAAAAAAAGTAAAGATAGTTAAAAAAAAAAGTAAGTAGTAAAAGTAATAGAAAAAAAAGAAAGTAGTAAAAATAATAGAAAAGTTAGAAGTAATAGAGTAAGTAAAAGTAGTAGAATAAGTAAAAAAAAAAAGAAAAAAAAGAAAATAGTAGAAAAAGTAGAAAAATTAGAAAAAGTAGAAAAAGTAGAAAAAGAAGAAAAAATAGTAAAAAGAGTAGAAGTAGAAAAAAAAAAGGGAAATAAAAAAAAAAGAAAAAGAAAAGATAAAAGTAGGGGAAAAAATAGAAAAGAAAAAAAAAAAAATAAGAAAAAAAATAGAAAAAGTAAAAGTAGTAGTAAAAGTAGAAAAAAAAGTAAAAAAAGTAAAAAAAGAAGTAAAGTAAAAGTAAAAAAAGAAAAGAAGTAGAAAAAGAGAAGAGAGAAAAAGAAGTAAAAAAAAAAAAAAGGTAGAAAAGTAGTAAGAGTAAAAGTAAAGTAGTAGAAGTGGAAAAAGGAAGAAAGTAGAAGTGTAAGGAAAGTTTTTAAGTGAGAAATAAAAAAAAAAAGAAAGTAAAAGTATAAATAAAGTTTTTAAGTAGAAAAGAAAATAATTAGTTAAAAATAGAAGTAAAAGTAAAAGTAGAAAAAAAGGAAGTTAAAAAAGAAAGTTAAAAAAGAAAAGGAAAAAGAGAAATAAAAGTAGAGATAAAAAAAAAAGAAAAAGTTAAGAAAAGTAAAAAAAAAAAAAAGAGAAAAAGTTAAGAAAAGTAAAAGAAAAAAAAAGTTAAAAAAAAAAAGTTAAAAAAAAATAGAAGTAAAAGAAAAAGTAAAAAGTAGTAAAAAAAGTAAAAATAAAAAGTAGTAATAAAAGTAGTAATAAAAGTAAGAGAAAAGTTAGGAGTAGTAAAAAAAGAAGATAGTAATAAGAAAAAAAGTAAAGAGAATAAAAAAAAGAAAAGTAATAATAAAAGTAGAAAAAAGTGTTAAAGAGAGTTAAAGTAAAAAAAAAATAAAAAAAAAAAGGTAAGTAGAAAAAGTAGTAGGAAAAGTAAAAAAAAAAAAAGTAAAAGTAGTAGTAATAGTAGTAGAAGAAAGAGTAAAAAAAGTAGAAAAAAAAAAAGAAAAGAAAAAAAAGGTAGTAAAAAAAAGATAGTAAAAGTAAAAAAGAAAAGAGAAAAAAAGAGAGTTAAAAAAAGAAAAAAAAAGAAGAAGTAAAAGAAGTAGAAAAAAGTAAAAAGTAAAAGAAAAGTAAAAAATAATTAAAAAGTAAAAAGTAGAAAAGAAAAGTTAAAAAGTAAGAATAAAAAAAAAAAAGGTAAAATAGAAATAAAAAAAGATAAAGAAAGGGAAAAAGAGGAAAGGTAAAGGAAAAGAAAAAGAGAAAAAGTAAAGTAAAAAAAAGAAAAAAAGTAAAGAAAGTAAAAGAAAGTAGAAAAGTAGATAAAAAAAAAAAAAGTAAAAATAGAAAAGTTAAAAAAGTAGTAAAAGAAATAAAAAAAATAGTAAAAAGAGTTAAAGTAGAAAAAGAGTAGAGAAAAAAAAAAGAAAAATAGGAAAAATAAAAAAAAAAGAGAAAGTAGTAGTAAAAATAGTAGAAAAAAAAAAAGAGATAGTAAAAGTAGTAGTAATAGTAAAAATAATAGTAATAGAAAAAGTAATAGTAAAAGTAGTAAAAAAAAGGAAGTATAATAGTAGAGATAGTAAGAAAAGTAGAAGTAAAGAAAAAAAAAAGTAAAAGTAAAAGTAAAGTAAAAGTAGAAAAAAGATAAAAGTAGTAGTAAAGGTAGGAAAAAGAGATAAAAGTAAAAAAAGTAAAAAAGAAAAAAAAGTAAAAAGAAGTAAAAGAAAAAAAAGATAAAAAAGAGAAAAAAAAAAAAGAAAAAGTAAAAAGAAATTAAAAGTAGTAGAGAAGTTAAAAGAAGTAAAAAAAAAAGAAAAAATAAAAAAAAAAAAAAAAAGTAATAAAAGAAAAGGTAATAAGAAAAAGAGAAAAGGTAGTAAAAAAATAGAAAAGTAAAAATAAAAAGTAAAAAAAGGAGAAGTAAAAGTAGAGAAAAGTAGTAAAAAAAGAAGTAGAAAAAGTAGTAAGAAAAGTAGTAAAAAAAGGAGTAAAAAAAGAGAAGAGAGAAAAAAAAGTAAAAAAGAAAAAAAAAAGATAGTAAAAGTAGGAAAGAAAAGTAAAAGTAGGAAAGAAAAGTAAAAGTAGAAAAGAAAAGTAAAAATAGAAAAAAAAAGTAAAAATAGAAAAGAAAAGTAAAAGTAAGAAAGAAAAGTAAAAGTAGTAAAAGATAGAAAAAATAGAAAAAAAAAGTAAAAGGAGTAATAAAAGTAGTAGTAAAAGTAGTAAAAAAAAAAAGAAAAGGTAATAAAAGTAGTAGTAAAAGTAGTAAAAAAGAAAAGTAAAAAAAAAAAAGAAGTAAAAAAGAAAGTAAAAAAAAAGAAGAGGTAAAAAGAAAGAGTAGTAAAAGAAAAAAATAGTAGTAAAAAAAAAAGTAGTAATAAAAGTAGAAAAGTAGAAAAGAGAGTAGAGGTAAAAAAAAAAAGAAAAGAAAAAAGTAATAGTAAAAGAAAAAAGTAGTAGTAAAAGTAAAAGTAGTAGTAAAAGTAAAAATAATAGTAAAAAAAAAAGTAAGGTTAAAAAAAAAGTAGTAGTAAAAGTAAAAGTAGTAGAAAAAGTAAAAGTAATAGGAAAAGTAAAAGTAATAGGAAAAGTAAAAGTAGTAGGAAGGAAAAAAAGAGTAGAAAAAAAGGAAAAAGTAGTAAAGATAAAAAAAAAGAAAGAAAAAAGGGAGTAAAAAGAGAGTAAAAGTAGAGATAAAGTAAAAAAAAAAAAGGAAAAAGAAAAGAAGAAGTGTAAGTAAAGTTAGAGAAAGGGGAAGTAGAAGTAAAAGTAAGAGTAGAAAAAAGGGGAGAAAAGAGTAGGTAGTAGTTATTAGTTAGTTAATAAAAAGAAAGAGGAAAAAAAGAAGAAGAAAAAGAGAGGTAGATTTAAAGGAGAGATGAATAGGCAAATCGGGCTAAGGATTAGGATGCAATTTATGGTGTTTACATACGAAATCGATGGAAAGTGGTCATAGAAGCAAGGGACATTTGTCCGTATGGCAATGTGGGTGGTGTGATGGGAGATATAGCGGGTTGAAGGTAGGCGCGGTGGTAGTGGTTTCCTGATTTGGCAAGGCTCAGTCGCGAACTACGCTAAGCCGAGTTGAGGTTTTTTCAGAATTTCATGAAGCATCCATATCACTCGCTATATTTCACGCAAAAATGGCTCTGCATGATGGAAGGTCTATACAGAATACCATTTACACTATTGCGACGCGCCACTTGGTGTGTGGGGGGGTGGTTAGTGGGAGGCCTATGGTAGTAGTCGATATAGCAATGCGCTAACCAGATCAAGGTTTTTTTCAGAATTTTACAAACACCCACACTATGTGCCGTATTTAGCAGAAAAGCAGCATTACGGGATAGAACGATGGTATAGGATAGTATTCACACCACTTAGACACAACGCCTAGTATCTAGTTCGGAGAGGGTTGATGGGAGGTCTATGGTCGTGTTATATGCTAAAGATGTGATGTAATGTAATATGTGATATAGCTTCATTACGCTAACCAGATTAGGTTTCTTTCAGAATCCACCCCCCTTAAAGCTACCAAAGAGCTAGACCTACGACGATACACAATTCATACTATGGCCTCTAATACCGTCCCTAGAAAGCTTCGTGGTAGGCCAAGGAAACACCTCACCCCTGCGGCAGCGATCCAAGCCAAGAAAGAGAGCAATCGACGACGATACCTGCGGCAGTGCCAGCCTCAGGAGCCAGCGGACTTCATCGCGTATGAACCTCGACTTCACGCAGACGTTCCAACCGAAACCCCCCCCGAAATTGGTCTTCGGACGAGCGTTGACGTCCCAATTCCTCAGGAGGACGGAACTCGACCATGCAATAACCCACAAACCCCGCGATCAAATCATGCGCTGCCGGCTGAACCCCATACCACCGATAAGAGCGCAGAAATCGCCAGACAGATCGGGCAGATTCAAGCAGACGAACAGGAGTCGAATATCGAACGAGATGAACACGAAGCCGCGATTTCGCAGCGATTGGATGAAATAGATGCAAGAACCGCGGAAATTCTGCTAGGAATGCGATTCGGCAGGAGGGCGGAGGATACGAGTGTGGATGATGTGGCAGGATCTACAAACGGGAAGGAGGTTTTGGGGACATTACAGGGACGGTCGATAGAGAGTTCAAAGGCCGCTGGCGAGGAAGACTGGACAGGCGGGGATGGCGATAACGAGTCACAGCGTTCTTGTTTTTCACCAGTTGCTTCTATAGATAAACTAATTACGTAGGAAAATAGCAGCGTGTGTAATTCGTACCCTTCTAGTAAGTTAGCAGGTAGATCTCTACTGCAGACATTAGATTAATATAGCTTATCTTCTATACCGCTATTAAATTAGGGCAATAGCAGACGTGGCTCTTCATTTCCGGCCTAAAGAAATAACCTCTTATTTTAGATGAAACCTCTACTAGTAAGACTATCTGCTAATAGCACGCCTTAATTAGCTATATAAAGACCCCTAAATACTACTTTCTCTTTATTTTTCTATCTAATTACACGCACTGCTACTTCTGATCCCATTTAATTTACAACTAATACTACTCTAACTACTGTTTATTCTAATACTACGCTTATTTTAGCCGTGATATCTTTAATACTAGCTACTATTATATCCGCTCTAGTATCCCTAGCGCTATTAGAATAGACTGCTTTTAAGCTAGCTAAGTAGCTAAAGCATTTCTAAAGTTATATCTATAAATAGTATAGTAAGGTAAATAGATTGTATTAAGAGTACTACTAGTACTTTAATATACATTCTAAATACTTTTCTCTCCGGTAAATTACTACTATCCTTTATAGAAAATATAATAGAGGAATGCCTCTTCTAGATGTTCTTAATAACTTTAAATTAATAAAGCTAGTAGATTTCTATAGTCTTAACTACTAAAGTGCCTTTAAAGGCATGAGTATATTAGCCTTTCCTAAAAACATCAAAAGTCATAATAAAAACTTATTTAAAAATTTATGCCTATTATAATACTACTCTATTAGTAATAAAAACCGTTCTGCTAAAATAACATTTAATGTTAACAACATTTACTCATTTCCTAGTAGCTTAGTAATTACTTAATAAAGGATTAATTAGTTTTCTAAGCCTTATCTCTTTTTAAACTTTAGTGTGGATATATATTTTGGCTTAAAAATACCCGCATATAACAGCTATAGGGACTTAACTAAGAAATATATTCTACTTTATAAAATTCCCTATTACTACTTCGGATTGGTAATTAGCATGGACTTATTTTTAATTTATATCTTCTTTCCTACACTCTATATTAAAAGTGATTATGAGTATTTTATATACCTAAGCTATTAAAATTAGTAGCTTTAATATAACGCTATCTTAAGCCCTACTTTAAAGAAAACAATTAAATACTTTAATATTCTGTAGTATTATCCTATTTCTATTTATATTACTAAGCTAGATTTAACTACGCTATCTGCAGAGAGCCTTACTTAGAAAAAGTCTATAAAAATATAGCTTCTAAAGTATACACTATAGCTCTAGTATCTTAACTTATTTTAAAATAGTATTCTTAAAAGTATTACGGAGAATACTAGCTTTAGTTAATTTAAAAGCGCAGCCCTTTTCCTATATGCAAAAAATATTAAACTAGAGTATATAGATACTAGCCTAACTTCAGTTTTCAGACGCTAGAAAGAATAGTAATCTAAAGTAATTAATTTATAGTTCTATAATAAGAATTATATTTATATTAACTTTATAAAATAGGTAACCTTAGAAAATAGCGCTCTGCCATATAACCAAATTCTAAACAATCATAAAATAAAGATTTTTTTATAGAGGAAGTATTACCTTAAGGCTTATATTTAAACTTAAGAAGTTTTTAATACTAATAGTAGCTAAACTAAAGGTAATGCTAAATATACCACGTATTTCTTTACTATAATATAAGATATAATAAACCAGACGCTTTTTACCTTACCCTATAAAAAAGAAAGTACGGATGGCCTGATTTACTTTTAATTCTATATATTAGTTAAGACGCCGTTTAACACATTAAAGGTATATATTTTTAATAATAAATCTCTTAAGAATCTTATTTTAGACCCTAGATATATTTAGTTACTATAGTAAGAGAGTAGTAGTATTACCTTTTCTAAAGCTATTTATAAATTTAGTTATCTTTACAGTAAGAAGTAAGCTTATATAAATTTTATTAATAACTAATAGAAGTTATATAGAATTAGAAAAAAACACTAGATCTCTCTTATAATAATAAAGAAAATCTATAAGTAATAGCGTTATTAGAATCTATATAATAACTTAATTAATAATATTAACTCTCTGTTTTCTTATTATATTATTCTAACTTAAGAGCTTCTTAGATTTCTTTATACTTAAATTAATAAGTACTATTTTCTTTTTAAGCATATTTTTGCGCATACGGTTATAACATATTTATTGCCTAAGATAATAATTATAGTTATTACGTTATAAGCACTCTAATTCTACTATAGTACTAGTTTAATCTAGAAAGAATTATTATTATATAAAAACTATTAGGAGGTCACCTGTGGGTAAAAGATTCTAGTAAAAGAAAGTCTTAGTATATAAAATACTATAAAGCGTTATAGTTTTAAATAGTTTTTATCTAAATTTAACTAGATAACCTAGTAGCTAATACTACCCTATAGGGATAATATTCTAGTTAGGAACCTACTTATATATAAGAAGTATAAGTAAAGATAGTAAGCTATTAAAAACCTCTAAAACATCTATATACGCTTTAACTAGGCTAAGTTTTAGTATAATTAATATAATATCTAATATAACCCTAGGCTACTGGGTAAGTGGCTTGAGTATCTTTATATTCTTAATCTTAAGTAATTTAATATAAATATCTAGAAGGTAATATTTAAAGTTAATAAACACTATTCTAAACTCACGCTAGAAGTAATCTAGTAGAATAGTAAAATTAACTTCTACTACTAAGATATAAAAGAGTTATATTAAGTTAATAGAGTTATTAGTTTACTCTATTTTATAATAGGAAATAAGATATAATCTAAGAAGATAGCAGATCTACTTAACTTTCTATTCCTATAAAATAACAAAAAGAAAAGGCTAGAATAGAATAGTAAACTCTATTAAGCTATTTTATAGAAAAGCTTTAAGTTAATTAAATAGCAGCTAGAGTATAGAAAGATAGAAAGATAGCTAAATAAATTTCTTTATTTTATTTATCTAACACATTAGATTCTCTCTTATTTGTTAAATATTATATTAATTACTTCTACAAAGACTAGTTACAGGTAAGGCTTAAAGGGATAAATAATATAATTCTTAACTATTTATACTTACCTAGATAAAGTAGAACTTCTGTTTAAATTAATGCCTTATATTTTTTATAATATCCTTTAGAATGCTCAGAGGCAAACGTTTAGAGATAATAGAAATTAGTTATTATAAAGTATATCTTAACTTATTTCCGTATATAAAAAGCAGGAGGTCTATATCTACGGCTTAGATAAAACTAAAAAGTATTAGATAATTAGAAAGAAAAGTGTTAAGATAAAAGATTTTAGGCTAATATAAAAATAAATATAGCTACTAAAACTAAAAATACTAAAGCAGATTAAAAATAAGAGTCTTAATAAATTAGATAAGTTAATAGTAGAATTTACCTATAACTAGCGCAAGAGAGGCAAAGATATTAGTAATAAAAAAATAGATATTAAAATTAAAACTAATAGAGTTAACTAAAAGGAAGATAAGGTTAATAATAGCCAGCATACTTCTCTTAAAAGAAGTATAAGAGAAGTCTTTACTTATAGTATTAGCATTAATAGAGATAGAAATAATAAGTATAATAAAACCATTAACAGGTCTATAATAATTAGTAGTAGTAATCTTTTTATATTGTCTATAAGTAACGGTTAAAACTACT
The DNA here is from genome assembly GCA_010093925.1 of Zopfia rhizophila CBS 207.26. NCBI lineage: Eukaryota > Fungi > Ascomycota > Dothideomycetes > Zopfiaceae > Zopfia > Zopfia rhizophila. Next base: position 96,953 of record ML994773.1, read on the forward strand.
TAGAGATATACTAGTAATTTAAAACCTCTATATTTAAGTTAGAGATTATCTTAATATAGATTATAATATATTTTAGTTAGTTATTTAAATATAGTAAAATTAGTTTTAGCTACTACAGAAATCCTATCCCATGGCGGTAAACCGACCGAGCCCTGAGTCGATTTTTTTTCTTAGGGACACAAAATACGCGGAGCGGGGTTTATTTCAGAACACGGGCCGGGTCGATATTATTTTCAAAGGCAGGGTCGATTTAGATAACGATATCAGATCTGCACCAAATTTGGATATATTATTCAGTTTATTCAGATGCACCATCTAGTGCAGTTGCATAGAAATATTCCGTGTAGTTGTTGTGTTTAGGGTTTGGCTGTTAGGGATTTAGCAGGGTTGCGACTCGCAGCACGCAAAAAAGCTGGAGCCACCTCGTAATTA